>CAUYQU010093849.1:0-44354 GCA_963574635.1 Cheracebus regulus | reverse complement strand
TTTCTGCACATGGCTAGCCAGTTTTCCCAACACCATTTATTAAACAGGGAATCCTTTCCCCATTGCTTGTTTTTGTCAGGTTTGTCAAAGATCAGATGGTTGTAGATGTGTGGTGTTGCCTCCGAGGCCTCTGTTCTGTTTCATTGGTCTATGTCTCTGTTTTGGTACCAGTGCCATGTTGTTTTGATTACTGTAGACATGTAGTATAGTTTGAAGTCAGGTAGTGTGATGCCTCCAGCTTTGTTTTCTTTGCTTAGGATTGTCTTGCCTATGTGGGCTCTTTTTTGGGTTCCATATGAAGTTTAAGGTGGTTTTATTCTGTGAAGAAAATCATTGGTAGCTTGATGGGGATAGCATGGAATCTATAAATTACTTTCAGCAGTATGGTCATTTTCATAATATTGAGTCTTCTATCCACGATCATGGAATGTTTTTCCATCTGTTTGTATACTCTCTTATTTCTTTGAGCAGTGGTTTGTAGTTCTTCTTGAAGAGGTCCTTCACATCCCTTGTTAGTTGTATCCTAGGTATTTTATTCTCTTTGTAGCAATTGTGAATGAGAGTTCATTCATGATTTGGCTCTCTGTCTATTATTGGTGTAGAGAAATGCTTGTGATTTTTGCACAGTGATTTTGTACACTATAACTTTGCTGAAATTGCTTAAAAGCTTAAGGAAATTTTGGTCTGAGATGATGGGGTTTTCTAAATATACAACCATGTAATCTGAAAACAGAGATAATCTGATGTTCTTTCTTCCTATTTGAATATGCTTTCTTTTTTTCTCTTGCCTGATGGCCCTGGCCAGAACATCCAATACTATGTTGAATAGGAGTGGTGAGAGAGGGCGTTCTTGCCTTATGCTAGTTTTCAAAGGGAATGCTTCCAGTTTTTGCCTGTTAAGTATGATATTGGCTGTGGGTTTGTCATAATAGCTCTTATTATTTTGAGATACAATCCATCAATACCTAGTTTCTTAAGAGGTTTTGTCCTTTATGCTATAAAGCGCTGTTGAATGTTGTCGAAGGCCTTCTCTGCATCTATTGAGATAATTGTGTGGTTTTTGTCTCTGGTTCTGTTTATGTGATGGATTATGTTTATGGATTTGCATATGTTGAACCAGCCTTGCATCCCTGGGATGAAGCCGACTTGATCATGATGGATAAGCTTTCTGATGTGCTGTTGGATTTGGTTTGCCAGTATTTTATTGAAGATTTCTGCATCAATGTTCATCATGGATATTGGCCTGAAATATCTTTTTTAGTTGCATCTCTGCCAGCTTTTGATATCAGGATGATGTTGGTCTCATAAAATAAGTTAGGGAGTATTCTCTCTTTTTGTATTGTTTGGAATAGTTTCAGAAGGAATGGTACACTGTTTTTAAAAGTAGTTTTAGATTCATAGCAAAATTGAGCAGAAAGTATAGAGAATTTTCATATATTCTCTCTCCCTCTATCAATGTCCTATGTCAAAGTTGTACGTTTGTTACAAATGATAACACATCATTATCATCCAATGTTTATAATTTCTGTTAGAGTTCACTCTTGGTATTACATTCTTGGTGTTACACATTTGACAATATAAGGGTGTATAAGGGTGTGCACTCACTGTTATGATACCACACAGAATAGTTTCACTGCTTTGGAAAGCTTCTTTGCTGGAAACTACGAAGACAGTAAAAAGATCAGCTGGTGACCAGTGTAGGGGAAAGGAAGTCATGAATAGGCTGCACAGAGGCCTTTTCCAGAAATCATGCAGTATGTAGTCTTTTCAGATGGGTTTTTTTCATTTAGTAATATGTATTTTAGTTTCTTCCATGTCTCTTCATGGCTTGATAGCTCATATCTTTTTACCAGTGAATAAATCCCATTATCTGGATGTACCATAGTTTACTCATTCACATATCAGAGGACATTTTGGTTGCTTCCAAATTTTGACAATTTTGAGTAAAGCTGTCATAAACATTAGTATGCATGTTTTGTGTGGACTTAAATTTTCAACTCATTTAGGTAAACACTAAGGAGCATGATTGCTAGATCATATGACAAAAATGTATTTAGTTTCATTAGAAATAGCCAAACTGTCTTTCAAAGTGTCTGCTTGGCATACCTACTAGCAATGGATGAAAATTTCTGTTACTCCACATCCTTGCCAGCATTTGGTGTTGTCGGTGCTCTGAATTTTGGTCATTCTAACAGTGGTATCTCACTGTAGTGGAGTAGTGTAGTGGTATCTCATTGTTGTTTTAATTTACAGTTCCCTAGTGATATGATGTGGAGTGTCTCTTCATATTATTATTTGCCATCTGTATATCTCCATTGATAAAGTGTCTGTTCAGATTTTTTATCCATTTTTAAATCAAGTTGATTTTTTTTTATTATCCACTTCTAAGATATATTTCTATATTTTGGATAGTAGTCCCTGACCAGACATGCCTTTTTGAAATATTTGCTCCCATTCTGTGGCCTGTACTCTTATTTTCTTGACAATTTTTTCACAGAGCAGACTTTTTAATTTTAATGCAATTCAGCTTATTATTTCTTTGATGTATTATGCCATTGATGTTATTTCTAAAAGATAATCACCACATTCCATGTCATATAGGTTTTCTTTGATATTAAATTATAAGAATTTTATGCCTTTGCATCTTACATTTAGGTGTGTGATTCATTTTGAGTTATTTTTGTAAACGTTGTGAAGTCTGTGTCTAGATACATGTTTATCCACATGGAGATTTAGTTGTTTTAGTACCATTTGTTGAAGAGACTATCTTTTCTCTATTTATTGCTTTTTGCTGCTTTGTCAAAAGCCAATTGACTATATTTACATTGTTCTATTTCCTGGCTCTTTAGTCTTTTACATTGATATATTTGTCCATTATTTTTGCTAATATCACAATGTATTGACTACTGTAGTGTGTTTTGATGTTGGGTAGTATTAGTTCTTCAACTTTGTTCTTTTCCTTCAGTATTGTGTTGGCTATTCTGGTCTTTTGCCTCTCCATATAAACTTTAGAATCAGTTTGCCAACATCTACAAAATAATTTGCTGCAATTTTAATTGGAATTGCACTGAATCTATAGAACGAGTTGGGAAGAACTGGCATCTTGACAATGTTGAATCTTTTTATCCATGAACATGGACTGTTTCTCAACTGTGGCTTGATTTTTTTTTCACTCTAACAATTTCAGTCTTTTAACACGTGTATTTGGACCATTCTTATTTAAAGTGATCATTGATATTATTGGTTTCATCTCTACTACATTTGTAAGCATTTTCTATTTGTTGCACCTACACATTTTTCTTTGTTTAACCCTTCTTTTTTTTCTGATCTCACTGGTTTTAATTGAGTATTATATTCAATTCCATTTTGTCTCTGCTATTATTAAATGAATTATATTAGCTTTCAATATTTTTAGTGGTTGTTCTGGAGTTTGCAATATACAGTTACAATTATTTTAAGTCTATCTTCAAAGAACACTAAATGACTTCACAGTAGTGCAGATATCTTATAACAGACTATTCCAAATTCCTTCCTATCACCTCTAATTATATTGCCATTATTATATGTATATTATTACTATAGTAACAAAGTAGTTATCATTTAGGTCAATAAAGAATAGGGAATATAAAAGATTCATTTGTTTCTCCTCTGACATTCTTTTCTTCTTTCTCTGAATTCCTGACCTACATGATTTTCATTCTCTCTGAAGATTTTCTTTTAACATTTTGCTATTTATCTTCCTTGACATCCTCTTAGCTTTTTGAATTGGTGATTTGGTGTTTTTCACTAATTTTGTAAAATTATCAGCATTATTTCTTCAAAATTTCTTCTGCTCAGTTCTCTTTTTTTTCCCTTTCAGTATTTCAATGATGTGTACAGTACAAATTTAGAATTGTTTCAGTCCTTAGATGCTCTGTTTTGTTCATTCCTTTTGTCTGTTTGCATTTCAGTTTCTATTGCCATATTTTCAAGATTATTGATTATTTTCTTAGCCATCTTCAACCTACTGATGAGCATATCAAAAGCATTATGCATGTCCGTCACAGCATTCTTGATTTCTAGACTTTTGTTTAGATGTTTTTAAAATTAGAATATCCATCTCTCTGCTTACATTGGCCATTTGTTTATGCATACTGTCTTCTTGTTTTCATTAGAACTGTTAAATTATTAATTATTCTTACTTCAAATTCTCTGTCTTAGAATTCTAACATTTGTATCATAGCGGAGTCTGATTTTGATGCTTGCTTTGTCTCTTCACACTGTGTATCTTCCTGACAATTTTTTTTCGGTAGAAAACTAGACATGATATATTTGGGCAATAGTGGCAGAGGAAAAGGTCTTCAGTGTGGAATTTTATTGTTAATCTAAGTCTAATATTTGCTCTATTTGTAAGTGCCAGAGGCTCCAAATTCTTCTAGCATGCTTATTTTTTGTCTTCTCCTGGAATCTTTACCTTGCACCTCTTTCAGTACAATCCTCTGATCCACTGTAATTGTACTGGTGCCCTATGGATGTGGTGGGACACTGATGAAGATGGTTGAAAGTGTTCTATAAACCTACTGTTAAATTTAAGCCTGTGTCCTTGGTCTGTGATGATTACAAGTCTATTAATTTTCTCTTTAGCTATTTCTAAATCCATCCATTGACCTTTTAATTTCAGTTACTAGATATTTATTTCTGGACATACAGCTTATTTGCAAAATTGGTTGTTTTTACTTACGTTTTAAGCCTCTTTTATTTCGTGGGAAATATTAAAAATAAGCTTCAGAAGTACATGCTTCTCCTGCAAATTCAATTTCTGAAGGTTTTATGGGTCTCTTTCTGTTAACTGTTTCTGCTTACTTATAAATTGCTTTTTCTTATATGTTTTATAAGTTTTGATTATTAATTGCTCTTTAAAAGGGTTTTATATTTGTAAAATCTTTTAAGCTTATGAAAAAGGTAGGTTCTTCCAGAAGAGATTTTCTTTTTCTTTTATCAACTGCCTGTGAGTCTTACCACTTTAAATTTTAAACTAAATTCTTGACTTTACATTTTTCTTATTAAGCAGGAACTGTGAATTAGGCCTGCAAACTCATATGATATGTTCTGGTTATTAATTATCTGGGAAAATTTCTCATCCTCTCTCCTTCCTGTCTTCATATACAAGGATAAAGATTTGAGAAAGATTTTTATTATTTTTTACAATAGCTATATGTAGAGCTCTTTTATTTCTAATTTATTAAGAGTGAAGCTCTTTTTTGTTCCCTGCTTTATAGTAGAAACCGGCATATTAGACTCCTCAGTTTGAGAGGAATTGGGGCATTCTGTTCTATCCCCACAGCACTCTGAAACTTTAAATTCAAAGTCAACTTTAGCACATGTTTTACCTATCTGTACCTCTAACTGGAGGAAAAGCTAAATATACTTAAATCTTAGCCAGTGTATTTCTTTCTTTCATGACAGCTCCTGAATACATTTATAAAGATGTATTTGAATTTTATCTACCAGTTTAAGTAGAGAGATTAGCTTATTTGTTATTCCATTGAAAAAGTAGAGGAAGTGAGACTCTGTGGGCTGGACTTCTGATCCCTGCATTGCTTCTGAAAATTTGGTTACAGATCTGCCTCTCAAATGCAGATCTCCTCATAGGGTACTGATAAATTCACAGAACTAGATGTTTTGTTTCTTTCTTCTGAAACGTTGACAAGATTTATAGATAATACATGAAACACACGATAGATGAGAAAGGTCTTGCTTCTATCAAAATCTTGATTGAATTGCAACCTGGTTAGGGAGGGTCTAAAATTTTGTTTTTGACAACCAATCCAAACTGATAATACTAATAGGCAATGAGGAACTTCTTTTCCTTATCTTCTTTTTCTTTTTCTCTTTAGTGAGCATTTTATAGTTCTTTTAAAGTCATATTTGGTGGAGGTGGGATTGGTTCTATTTATTATTTAAGAGTTTAGCTGACTTAAGACAATGACTTTCACATCTACTGAGAATTTTAATGTGGAAGTACATCTCCAATCTTTTGAGTCAGGCTGCCACTGACTACCTAGGTGACCTTGGACCATGTGCAAACTTCTGTATGCCCCTGGTTTCTATTTATAAAATGAGGATAAAACAATACTACTTCCCTGATAATGTTTCTGTCGGTATTCTTGGCTGAAGCATAGTAAAATTAGTTGTGATGATGATGATGATGATGATGATGTAAGGAGCATGGAGTTTAAGGAAAAATGTTTACGAGCTTTATAGCATAATCCTGTTCTTAGAAGCCTGTCCTGGGTTTTATTTGTCCTCAGAATACTAATCTTAATGCTTTAATCCTTAAATTTCTACAGAATAAGATAGACAGAATAAGAATAAGATAGAAAAAAATTTAACACAATCTTTTACCTTAAATCATTTGATTAGAATGAAGATGCATTAATTATTTTTCTGTAAATTGATCTGGTTTCCATCCCATCACAAAATTATCACTGACATTTTGCACTTGAAATTTTGGGAAGCCAGGCTAACCTGCCCATTTTCTCAAAGTGAGAAATTGCATAATAAGGATAATCCCTTCAAAATCTTTTAACTGCTATCCAGGGATTAAGTCTAAAGTCTTTACCACATAAGCTCCCTAGAAATTGACCTCAGCCTCACTTTCCAGTTTAATTTTCTCCTACCCTGTACCTTGCAATCCAGGCTGTTCTCTGAATGCATTACGACTTTCACATCTTTGTCTTTGAGCCCCATACAAACTCCTTTCTGATAAGAGTACCCTGCCCTGCATTTCTTCTTATCTAGACTGACTCCTCCTCTGTGCCTTCAGATTTCTTCCCTTGGATTACTCTCTTCAATGCAAGCAGAGCAATCCTTGAAAAATGCAAATTGATCCTGTCAGTCTGCTGCTGAAATCCCTTCAATATAATAGCTGTTATTTGCTTTAAGGAATAGAGTTCAAATCTGGGTGCATTTTTCTTCAGCTTCCCTCACAGTTTGTTGAGTCACTCCAGATCTTTTAGGTGCCGTTTCCACTAACTTCATATGGTCCTTATTTTACCTCATTTATCTTGGGCATGGGAGAACTTCCATCAAATTCATTCCTCAGATTTAGGATTGCCAAATAAAATACAGAGCACCCATTTAAATTTAAAATTTAGATAACAGCAAATAACTTTTTAGTATGCCTATGTCCCAAATATTATACAAGATACCTATACTAAAAAATTATCTGTTTTTTACCTAAAATTAAAACTTAAATGGGCGTTCTTTATTTTTATCTGCAAAATCTAGCAAACCTATTCAGATTTTAGAACCAACTCAATGTGTTCTCTTAACATCTTGTACTTTGTGGCACTAACCACAGAATACTAAAATGGTTGTTTATCTGACTCTTTTACTGGACAATTTGCTCTTTGGGGACAAGGGGCATGTTTTATCACTGTATTGCCTGCAGCAATTGACAGGGTGATTTTAGTGCCTAGAAGAAAGCAACCATTGAACAAAGAGATTGAAAAAGTGAATGGATGATGGAAAGATGAATGAATGAATGAATGAATGGTTATGTTAGAACTCCTATTAAATACCTCTACAATTTTCCCTGGCATATTCCCAGGAAAAACTACTTTGTTATTATCTCTGTGTTTTGGTAATATCTTTAACATATTTCTTTCATAGCTCTTATTAGATGTGTTTTATGCATAATATTTACAACTGTTTGCTTTTATGTCATATAACTTCCTGCTTGGGAAGCATTCAACAGTCGGAGATTATGTCTTCATCATCTCATTGTTGTACTTCCTACCTTCCACACTGACTTGCTAATCACTCGTAGAGACTAATGTGACTGATTAAAAGAGGGGGCATTACAACACACTCTTGGAAGGAAATGTTTTGCTGAATGAAAAGATGATATTCAATTATTGACAAAGAATGTGCTTTTCAGTTATGTTAATTAGACTGGTGCTGCCAGATCACCTATTCAGTAATTAGTTCAAATATGAATACCCTGTTTTAAGAAAGATACAACCTAATGATTACTCAGAGAAAAATGCTCAAGATAACAATAGCTAATATTATGTACCAAGTAGTGTGCTATAAAATATAATGAATAATACAATTAAATTTTATAACTACCTTATGACATAGGTACTAATATCTCCATATTTACATATTAAAGATGTAAAAATCAGACTTAAAGATGTCCCCGACCTTTTATATGTAGTAAATAGTGAAAAACATCTAAACTTCTTTGGTAACCAACTCCTGGCTGTTAAAAAAATTCCACACCACGTAATAAGCAAAATGACTAAAGGAAAGAACTTTGGTGATTCACGTCTGTAATCCCAGCCCTTTGGGAGGCCAAGGTGGTTGGATCACCTGAGGTCAGGAGATCAAGACCAGCCTGGCCAATATGGTGAAACCCTGTCTCTACTAAAAATACAAAAAAATTAGCTGGGCCTGGTGGCAGGCACTTGTAATCCCAGCTACTTGGGAGCCTGAAGCAGGGGAATTGCTTGAACCAGGGAGGCAGAAGTTGCAGTGAACCAAGATCGCACCACTGCACTCCAGTCTGGGCAACAGAGTGAGACTCCATCTCAAAAAAAAAAAAAAAGATCAATGTTATCTGGTCTTTGGAAAATCAAGCTTTTTGTGTGTTTCCAGAGAGCAGAATTAAGGTCAGCAGGAAACACTTTTGGCTAGATAAGAAAGACAATTTTGTAGCACTTACTGTTATTAAGTATAAACAATTTATTTAGAATTGGAATACTTGGATTTGGAATGCAATTGGCTTGAGACTTCTGTACAAAGAGTACTTTCCACATTCCTGGGATATTTAGGCAGTCCCACAGTAAAGGTGAGTCACAGAGGAGATTCAGCAGGTGGTTTACATTAACAGATTATATTGCACAGATTTACAGATGAAAAAGAATCGGACATTTTATGCTTCAAAGATACCGGATTTATCTGTTAAGAGTTCCCTGGCTGAAACTTTAGACATTTTTGCAGCTTTCTGTAGAACTGGCAGTATCTGGGAAAAGATGACATTCTAAAGCTATAAGCCTTTAAAATGACTAAAATCTCTGAGGTAATAACTACCTCCATTGAACGTTCTATTTCACTGTTTTTAGTCACCATTTAAAAGGATCTTTTATCAAAGCAAAGCAAGGCTCTTATTGTTCTTTGGGGAAGTTTTGCAGCAGCAATTAATGAAGAGGTTTTAGACTGAGGAAGAAAGTGGTACATCTAGGATTCTGCCTAGTTGTGCGTTGTTGAGACCAAACTGTCTTTACAGGCTTTTCTGCTTATGATGAAGAAAGTTTCTTTTGCTCACATGGATTTAGATTTTACTTTAAGGAGTTGCTTGCTATGTTTGTTCTTGCTTGAAAATTCATTGACAGGAGCTATGGAATGATGTTCTAGAAGGCTGCAGAAATATCGAAGGGGTTAAGGTTCACCTTGTCCCAGGCCAGGAATGACTGGCACACGAAGGGCAAGGTCAGTAAAGCAGACTCAACGGGATGCTTTAACGTTGGAATATTATGCTTTAATGTGATTGTGCTTTGGGAGCTGCCAGATGAGAGTGTGTGTACATGTCCAGTTTTCTCTAAATGCACATAAAATTTGCATTGTCTATGATCCTATGTTGAGGCAAATCCAGGGCCTGAAGTGGGAGACTCTTTGGTTCCAGTTATTGAGACCTAATTATAAGATTTGGCTCTCTTTTCAGGTACTCACATGGGTTGGGTTAAGCCACATCCGTTCACACAGAGGCAGGATGGAGAGCAAAAGGGGAAGGTAGAGTTCTAAACAGCTAAGTACAGAAGTTCAATATCAAGGAGGTCTAGCTAGAGCCTGTGGGGTCTGAGAGTAGCCATATGTACTGTTAGTTTTAAGCTACAGTGCTGGAAATCCCTCATGTACATTAACATAAGCCTAAAAACGTCTCATTAAAAGTTACAACCTGGGCCGGGCATGGTGGCTCACGCCTGCAATCTCAGCACTTTGGAAGGCTGAGGCGGGTGGATCACAAGGTCAGGAGTTTGAGACCAGCCTGGCCAATGTGATGAAACCCTGTCTCTACTAAAAATACAAAAATTAGCTGGGCTTGGTGGTGCACGCCTGTAGTCCCAGCTACTCGGGAGGCTGAGGCAGGAGAATTGTTTGAACCCGGGAGGCGGAGGTTGTGGTGAGCTGGGATCGTGCCACTGCACTCCAGTCTGGGCAACAGAGCAAAACTCCATCTTTTTTTTTTTTTTTTTTTAAAAGATTGTGTGTTACTCACTGACTCTGACTGTCTGTTCCAGTAATCCACCCTTGAAACACACCAGTTATTATCCTAAAATATTTCTCAAATAAAAAGAACTCCTCAAAGAAGAAAAGAAAAAGATGTGTAAAATTAGAGAGAACAAAAGCTAAAGCTGGAGGGAGGAAAATAAGTGAGCTGAGAATAAGAAGGAAGAGGAAAATAATGGAAGGAAGGATGGAAGGAAGGGAAGGAACAGCTATCATGTTTGCAGCGCTTAGTTCTCCTCTTCCATCTCAAGCCATTTTTTGTCAACGACTTTGCTGGATCTTCCTCACCTTCTAACCCTTAAAATATGGAGTCTCATAGGCTTTATTCAATAATTCCTTTGCCCAGACTACACACTGTTCACATGACCTCCACCAGTCTCATGGATATAAACACCACTATATGCTAATTACTTCCAAATTGCATCCCCAGTTTATATCAATCCACTTAACTGCCTACTGACTTGTCAGTTCCACTTAGATGTCTACAGTCAACCTTCGGCTGGGCATGGTGGCTCATGCCTATAATCCCAGAATTTTGGGAGGCCAAGGATCACCTGAGGTCAGGAGTTCGAGACCAGTCTGGCCAATATGGTGAAACCCCGTTTCTACTAAAAAATACAAAAAATTACCAGATGTGGTGGCGTGTGCCTGTAGTTGCAGCTATGCGGGAGACAGAGACAGGAAAATTGCTTCAACCAGAGAGGCAGAGATTACAGTGAACTGAGATCACACCACTAAACTCCAGCCTGGGAAGCAAGAGCAAAACTCCGTCTTAAGAAGAGAAAAAAGTGAAGTTACAAACTGTTTTCTTCTGTGCTAGTAGAACTAAGAGAAGGATCAGTGCCATGCCTGGGATCTAATGGTAAAGGGCTACAGCAACACTTCCTTATAAGCTGCCCCCTCACTATCCTAGGGCAGTGTAACAGAGATTGCTCTATCATGGTGGGTGCTTCCAGAACTGTCAGAGTCATTGTGAGAGGCAGGAGCACAGAGAACAGTAGTGGAAACTCAAAGAAGGCCAAGATAAAAGCACAGACTAATGCCAAAAAGACCAGGAAGTTTTACTATACCTGATGACTCATCGGGAAATACTAAGGGGCTGTCGTGACCCTGAAAAGGTTGCCGTGAGGATATCCCACTTAGGTAGCCTGCTGCAGGGAATAGAGCTGACTCTTGCCCCGCAAGGTCCACCCCAGAGTATGAGCCAAAACACGGCCCTCGTACCATCTTCTTAGCCATTGTGGGAGCCCAGTGAGGGGGCCAGCCCATTCCTGTGGTGCACGGCTCCCCTAATGGAGGACGGTGAGCTTGGGATTCCCCATTGGTCTGAACAGAAGTTTTCTAAAACTCAGCTGCAGTCTGAGGCTCTTCTTGCCAAATCCTTCTTCCCTCCCTGTCTGCTTTCCCAGCTGTCAGATTAGCATCACAGTCTAAAGGCTCACCTATCTACTCTGCTTCCTTCCTTTTAACCTTTGGAGGTGTTGATTTTCTCTTGAGGTCTTCTTAGAGGACCAGAACTAACACTGGGACTGGGAGATGTAGCAAAAATGGCAGATATGGGCAGAGAACAATTGTAATTTTGGTGTTAATATAAAGGCAAAGTAATTGAGCTAGGGAACCTTAGTGATACATACAAGTGTGTTCAGTGTATCAAATTGAAAAGTCCCTTTTAAAAGAGATCTCTGATTAGCCGGGTGCAGTGGCTCACACCTGTAATCTCAGCACTTTGGGAGGCCGAGGCGGGTGGATCACGAGGTCAGGAGATGGAGACCATCTTGGCCAACATGGTGAAACCCCAGCTCTATTAAAATACAAAAATTAGCTAGGTGTGGTGGTGCGTGCCTGTAGTCCCAGCTACTCGGGAGGCTGAGGGGAGAATAGCTTCAACCAGGAGGTGGAGGTTGCAGTGAGCCAAGATCATACCACTGCACTCCAGCCTGGTGACAGAGTGAGACTCTGTCTCAAAACAAAAACAAAAACAAAATAAAAGAGAGCTGATCTTCCTCTAGGTGGGAGAAACTGGGAAGGGGTTGTTATTGATATCATCGGTATCTCTAGAGAAGGGAGCATGGCTGTGGTAAAGATCAGTACTGAGACAAGGAGAAGAAAATATATATATAAGGAATAAGGAGGTTCAGAAACAAGAGCTTCAAAATGTGGGGTAATGTAAAATGCAGCAGATATCGAGAAGATACAAAAGAGGAAAAAATCAGAATATAAATGCAAAAATATATATTCCCTCAGAAATCCAGAAAACGTGGAGACATTGTGGCTGGGTTATGTACAGTGTAAGCCAGAAAGCTCTCTTGCTTATGAATATAGGCAAAGAAACAGAAGGATTTAATGTTATAATTATTTGAAGAAAGATTTTCAAATCAAAGTAAGTCAAGCTAAAGGCCAAGATGAAGGCCAATATGAGAAAAACAGAATAAAAATGAAGCATTGTTGGTGGTGGTGATCTCTGATTCATCCTATTCTAGACTACCCCGGCTGGTTCACACTATATTACTTCCTATCAGTAAAAGATGGGAAGAATGTGAAGGAATTCCCATCAGTATCAGAGCCTTTATGTTAGATTAGCACATCGTGAAGTTTAATCACTCAAGGCTTTAAACACTTGCCGAAGACAGGTGTGGTGGCAATGCCTACAGCTACTCAGGAGGCCAAGGCAGGAGGACTCCCTGAGCCCCAAAGTCGAAAGCTGCAATGAGCTGTGATCACCACCAGCCTGGGTGAACTTGTCTTTAAAACAAGACAAGTTGCTAATATCAAACAATGGAAAAAACATTAAAATAATGACATGTTTAGCACTTCTTAGAAATAGCAGCATAATTTTAAGGTATAAATGGATTACACTTACAAAAGTCAGGATGTACAGTATACATTGTGATCATCATGATGTTTAACTTGATCTTGCTTTCTAAATAATTTCTCAGTATTAGAGACTGACTTATATAATTCTTTAAAAAATTTTCTCAAGGTTCACTTTTCTACCAGGAGCTATTTATTTGCATATTAGGGAGCCAGGTCCCAGGGGTCAGTGTTTGATTTTTAGTGTTGCTAATTGACTCCTACAAAGCTTTCACTCAGGCAATAGGAACACAAGATGAAAATATAGTCATTAAGCATAGAATGGAAAGAAAAAAATTCAACTTTACTTCATTTTGTTTGGTTAAAAAAATGCAGAAATTCTAACCGGACATGCATTTACATAAATTAGTCTGACTCAATTTTGTTATTTAAAGCTGACCACTCACCAACTCTCCCATCTCCACTTTCTCCAGGGTGGAATGGGAAGCCCCGCCCTTTATTTAAAATAACTAGTGGATCTATTTTTTTTAGAGTCTTGCTCTATCGCCAGGCGTCAGGCTGGAGTGCAGCGGCATGATCTCGGCTCACTGCAACCTCTGCCTCCCGGGTTCAAGCAATTCTGCCTCAGTCTTCCAAGTAGCTGGGACTATAGGCACGTGCCACCACACCCAGCTAATTTTTGTATTTTAGTAGAGACGAGGTTTCATCATTTTGTCCAGGATGTTCTCGATCTCTTGACCTCATGATCTGCCTGCCTCGGCCTCCCAAAGTGCTGGGGTTATAGGCGTGAGCCACCGCACCCAGCCTAAAATAACCAGTGAGTCTAAATGTTTCACCTTACAGTTGCTGATTGTATCCTTAGTGTAAAATGGAACACCAATAATGCCCAACTTACAGGGCTGTAGTGAAGAAACAATGGCTGGCATAGAGGAAGGACTCAACATAACGGTTTCTGTTGACTCTGGATGAGTTAAACAATGTGGACACCATTAATAAACATTAGCTGAAGAAGAAAATGAACAAGATTGTTATCTGGGGAAAAAACATGAAGGTTGCACAAAATTAAAAGGCTGAGAAGATAAGAAATCTAAATCAATATTATCCATGTAGGACAAAAGCACATGTGATCAAATAAATCATAAGAAGACCTTCAAAAAGAATGCATGTTTGGTGAAGAAAAATGGACAGTTTCATAAATATATGTGAAGTGAGAAGGCAGGAAAGGAGGATTACAAGCCCCTCGAGAGAAACCGAAATGAATTCAATGACAGAAGAGGCAAATGCAGCAAGAAAAATGAATAACTGATTTGGTTTAGAGCTCATTGGGGAGGACTTGAAGTTGTACTACAAAGTGAAAAGTTTCCCAGAGGAAGCCGGCACACTCCTCTAAGCTAAGAACTGGAAAATCATTTACATAGGTAACATCTCATTGTCATGAAACCAACTGTTTTATTAGGAGAAAATTCTGTTAAATTGATTTCAGGTGTGAAAGCTCCTATGAATTGATAAAGCTGGGAGTAATACTGTATTATAAACTACAGTGAATAATCAGAGTGATAGAAAATGCTCTGTGTCCATAAATGTGCATCACAGCATTATTTACAATGGAAAATTCTGAAAATATACAAAAAGAGGGAAATAGGTAATTGCATTACAAAATTTATATAAGAAAATATTTTACCAATAAAATTATGCTTATAAAAATATAAGTTTTAACAGTATTGGTAAATGTATATGATGTGACATTAAATAGAAGAAAATTTCATATAGAGTAAAATTAATGTTGTAAAAGATAAAATAACCAAAAATAACCACTGGACATATCAATAATAGAATACTAAAAATATTATCTTTGGATTTTTAGTTTAAAGATTATTTTTATATTCTTCTTTATCCTTTTTTGAATTTTCTAAAACTAGTATAGCTGGGCATGGTGGCTCATGCCTGTAATCTCAGCCTTTTGAGAGGCCAAGACAGAAGGACTGCATGAGTCTAGGAATTCAAGACCAGCCTGGGCAACATAGTGAGACCCCCAACTCTTCAAAAAAAAAAAAAAAAATTAGCTGGGCGTGGTGGTATGCACCTGTAGTCCCAGCTACTCAGAAGGCTGAGGCAAGAGGATGTCTTGATCCCAGGAGTTCAAGGCTTCAGTTAGCTCTGATCGTGCCACTGCATTCCAACCTGGGTAATAGAAGAGCAAGACCTCATCACAATTAAAAGATTTTTAAAAAGTAGATATAAAATGAAATTAGTATGTACTTTTGCTTATGCATATAGATATTGAACATGAATTTATATTGCATAAGTATGTACTTATATGAAGTTTTTTGAAAAATCAACTAGATCTATACAGCTAATAAAGACAGCATTCTCTTGTGCCACTATTTTTGCTGTCCCAAATCAGCCACTTGCAAATCTTTATCTGCTTCTTCTGATATTTACCTCTTTTATTTATTTATTTATTTTGAGATGAAGTCTTGCTCTGTTCCTCAGTCTGGAGTGCAATGGTGTGATCCTGGTTCACTGCAACCTCCACCTTCTGGGTTCAAGACATTCTCTTGCCTCAGCCTCCCTAGTAGCTGGGATTATAGGTGTCTGCCACCACGCCTGGCTAATTTTTGTATTTTTACAAGAAATGGGGTTTCCCCATGTTAGTCAGGTTGGTCTTGAACTCTGTATCTCGGTGATCCACCCACAGCCTCTCAAAGTGCTGGGATTACTGGCGTGAGTCACCACACCGACTTTACCTCCCTATTTCTCAGTAACTGCCATTTACTCTGTTCACAACAGCAAAGAGTTGGAACCAACCCAAATGCCCCTCAATGATAGACTAATTTCTGCCTTCAAAAGTAACTGGGTTTTCCAATACTTGAGCCATACCGTGGTTCCGTGTCACAAAACATTTTGACTTTTTCTCCTTTTTCTCCTGACTGCTGTCTTAGCATTCAGCTATCTCTGGTCTGCCTAGTGAGTTGCAACATTTCCCTCTCCTTTCCATCTATAAAAATTCCCTTGACAACATATCTGCTGCCATTTATTTTCCATTCTTTTTGTCTTTTGAAGTTTATTTCCCTTTCCCTCGTTACTATTATCGTAGTCAGTTTTAGAAGATAAACTCATATATTCAATTCATTATGTTAAAATAAAAGACGCTGTTGTTTTTAATAAAATGAACTTTTATTGTGCTCGATTTTTACCTACTTTGAGAGAATTTATAAAGCAATTAGTACTTATATTTTAATTGTATCCTGAACATCCCCAGACTAACTTTTTTAAAGCAAAATAAAAAGTAAAAAACCAGTAAATTAATATTGATACCTACCATATCTTTCTCGAGCAAAGAAAGCCCATGAGCATGAGTAAATGCTTGCATTGATGGGAAAAATACAGCCTGCAGTACTGGATTGTTTTTATTTGTGTACAGAAAGTACATCAGTCCTGTGTAAAATCCTGGTGGATATGTGTGTGGGAAGTAATGTTCTTTCCTGTGGGCCTAGGATGAGATTTTGGAGTCTCCTGATTTTCAGCACATGAACTTTTGTAATATGCAAGTGGAGGGTGCACATTTCACAGTCTCTTGTCAACACATATTTTCAGTCTTCTGCTCCCAGAATACAATTTTCCAGACTGCATCTTCACTGTAATATATGCCCATGATAAAAAGAAAACTCTGCCTCTCTGTGGAATAACTCAGCCAAGGAACTTCCATTTTTATGAGAAAGCCGAGTTTCCCTTCAGAGGGTTGACTGAGTGGGAATCTAAATGCAGAGTTCCTGCTAAAGCATTGACAAAGACATATCACAACAGTCCTGTATTATTATAATCTGATTCTGAAATAATTATAATTTGGCATTAATTTTCTAAAGTAATAATTAAGATATTGATTTATAGCTTACTTTACATTTCTCACGAAATTCTCTTCTAAGTTGAAATTTTTATTTTTTCTGCAGTATTGAGAAGTATAATATGTGACATCTTTCATGTATAACAGATCAAATAACCATTGACTGAGCTGCCAACTGGCCCACAGGTCTTCAAGCAGCAGACGAAAGTCTAGAATTGAGGTCCCTTATGCTGATTTTCACATTCTTTTAACTACATAGCTCTGGCTTTTATATATATATATATATATATATATATATATATATCCAGACATCTCACATACTTTCATCCAAGATTGTCTTCAAAGTTTAACTTTTTTAACATATTTATATTTTTTTATAATTACAACAAATGTCTTTTTTTTTTTTTTTTTTTTTTTTGAGATGGAGTCTCACACTGTTGCCCAGGCTGGAGTACAGTGGCATGATCTTGGCTCACTGCAACCTCTGCCTTCTGGGTTCAAGAGATTCTTCTGCCTCAGCCTTCTGAGTAGCCTGGATTACAGGCCTGCACCACCACTCCTGGCTAACTTTCGTATTTTTAGCAAAGACAGCGTTTTACCTGGTTGACCAGGCTGGTCTCAACTCTTAACCTCAGGTGATCCACCCGCCTCTTAAAGTGCTGGGATTACAGGTGTGAGCTACCACGGTTGGCATTACTACAAAAGTCTTTTCAGATTACGTTATTTCAGGTTACATTATTCTTTCAACAGAGAATCCACTCTGTGTGTCATTCATTAAACTTATGATTTCTTCTAGTTAGTAGTTGCTAGCAACTGAACTCTTATTTACTATTTATGTTTCTAGAAAATCTGAACATTAGCCTTTATGGCATTTTTTTTAGGTGTATGCATCTATCCCTGTGATATACATTCTTGGTTTTACATTATTTCTCTTTCTACTATCTCAGTGTTTTGATCTGTTAATACCCTACTATCTACAAGACTCTTTGGGTAAAGGAAACATAGCAGAAGCAGTTGCAAAGAGAGAAGGTTTCGAAATAAAGAAGGCACTGCTCACAAGGCAGCTGTTTGGGAAAACCTCTCAAGCTGTTTTTCTTCTGCTCTTATGCCACAGCAATCAATGCAGAAGATTTCTGTGACTACACTTTCTCCCCAAACATCAAGCAGTGGACACCAGCTGGAGGTCCTCCAATTCAATTCCGATGTTATCACTTGGAGTTAGTGTCAGATCCCACAGGTTGAGGGATCTGAAGATCTGAAGACACCAGCCCCCTTTGGGATTTGATTAATTTTCTGGGTGGCCTACAGAACTGAGGGCAACACATTTACTGGTGTATTATAAAGGGTATTAGAAAGGATAGAGATAAATGCATAGGGTGAGTTATGGGGGAAGTTGTAACACTTACATGTCCTCCCCAGGTGAGTCACTCTCCAGGAACCTCCATGTGTTCACTATCCAGAAACTCTCCAAACCCTGTTCACTTGGGTTTTAACGGAGTGTCTTCACTACTTAGGCATGATTGACTGACCCACTGGCCATTGGTATCAATTTGACCTTCAGCTCCTCTTCCATCTCTGGAGCCTGAGAGATGGGGCTGAAAGTCTTTCTGGCAATCAGTCATTATCCTGAGGCTATCAATCAATACTAGCCTGCAAAAACAGCACATTGGTGATTTCAAGGATTTTAGGTGTTGTATACCAGAAAAAATGGCGGAAGAACAAATATATATTTCACAATGTCTTAGTCTGTTCTCATAATGCTATGAAGAAATATCCAAGACTGGATAATTTATAAAGGAAAGAGATTTAATTGACTCACAGTTGCACATTTCTGTGGAGTTGTCAGGAAATTTACAATCATGGCAGAAAGTGAAAGGGAAGCAAGAAACTTTCTTCACAGGTGGCAGGATAGAGTGTGTGCAAGTAGGGGAAAATGCCAGAGGCCTACAAAACATCAGGTCTGGTGAGACTCATCCACTATCATGAGAACAGCATGGGGAAACCATACTTATGATCCAATTACCTGCACCTGGTCCACTCTTGGTACATGGGGATTATGGGGATTACAGTTGAAGGTAAGATTTGGGTAGGGACACAGAGCCAAGTCATATTACACAACATTGCAGTGGCAGCCTGGGCAGTCGGAGGAGAAACCAGGTAAAAGGAAATGTACAACTTCAGCATGAGATACACTAATTTAGTGGAGGGATTGTCTCCCTTAATAATGTTTGTAGATATTGTGACACAGTGAGACACAGTTATACCTTACAACAATAAGGTTCCCTAAGAGTTATGGAGAATGAACAAAATAGCTCCAAAGTTTCTTTTGGATGGGTTGTGGGAGTATTTGCATATTTCAGAAACAGATTTCTAAGTTCCTGTAGCACTGAGAGTAATCTATATGTAATTCCAAATAGTTGACTCTACAATTTTCAGCAACATAAATAAATCATTCCATACTTAAATATCTCTTTTGTGATGTTGAAAAATAGATAGGCTTTTAGTGCAAGAGACAATGTGTGACACAGTAGAGACAAGACTCAGCCCTCACCAGGGTTTGGCGCTCATTTTTCCTACATCTGCTGATTACCACCAGCTCCTTTCATACCATCACTACTGACTATAATACCTTGAAGAAACTATGATAAGCAGCATCCCACCATAAATCTTACTCAAGAGATTTAACTCTTTGCCAGGGTGTGAGCAAGGGCAGAAGAATGACTGACAAATCTTTACCCTATGTGTCATTGTGCTACTAAAATCCCCACCCAGGGGATTTATTAGGAGGGACTTATTTACCATTTTTTGGTCATGTGATGTATGTACTAACATGATTTCTCACTGCACCTGTGTGCCCCATGCCCCACTCTGTCTGTGTAATGATGCTTGCATGTATCATGCAGATTCATGTCACCCTCCCTCAAAACACCGCAAAGACTTGTCCCTAGGGGGTTAGTTAGAGAACTATCATCCCAGCACTGTCTCCCATGTATTTGAGCAGAATCCCCTAGTAAAGCTTTGTCTGGGAAACTGGCTTGGCCTCATGTCCATTTTGATTGCATGGGAACCTAAGAACCTGTGGTCATAAAAAATGGAATCCTTTGTGAATGGAATATTTTCAATAGTGTTGAAAGGAACAATTGCAAAATAACATTGTGGAGGTTAATATCGGCGCCCACTAGATTGATGTCTCTTAGAGTTGAGGGGTTCAGCTGCTTGATTCTTGGTAAGTCTATCTAATCTCATTTGACGCCTGCCATGCAATCTGTCCATGCAATGAAAGTCCTAGTTGAAATCAGGGCAGAATTCAGCATGGGCAAAGACTTTCACCATCTCATTGTCAGTAGCTATCACAGGACCAATGAAGAGATCATGTTGTTGGTTGGCACCATGACTGATATTGAGAAGTGAGAGAGTATGCCAGAAACTCTGTAAGACACTTATTGACACGATGATGAGACTAAGATGTCTTCTTTGCCATAGCGGTGATTGTGCAAAAAGTCAGTCATATATAATTGAAATGGGGCAAAATCCACAGAGAGCCAGGAACACTGAAAATATAGATAACACAGAAGCCCAGGAGTGGTGGAGGATCAGACAGTACCAGGCTTCTAACTGAAGGTGAGATGGCGGGGGCAGGGGCAAGGAGTGAATCTAGTAGAGAGAAGTTCGTGTGTAAATGGAGAGAGAGAAGTTTGGATAAATGTGGTGTGCTTTCATGAGAAACCAGTAGCTGTCATGGAGGCATTGTGTACAAGGAGAGGTGAGATCAGAGATCTTTGTAAAACAGAGGATCCTTAACCTTGGCATCCCAGAGCCATACACTCACCCTCACTGTGCCCAAAGGAGAATTCCTCCAGAGGCCATAGAGATTTTCAAGAACCTCTACAACTGTGTCTTCTAGTTGAAAGATCATAAATGAGGAAAATCAGTGTGTATACCTTGTGTGTGTGTGTCGGTGGAGGGGGAGATTCTCAGCATAGCTAATACAGCTTGGATCATTGTCCTCTTATTTTATCTATGTTGATGAGTAGAGTCTTAATCTGTTTGGGAGGCTAAAATAGAATACCGTAGTCTGAATGGCTGATAAATAAAATAATTTTATTTTCTCACAGTTTTGGAAGCTTGGAAATCCAAAATGAAGAAAGCAGCAGATTTGCTGTCTGGTGAGGACCTGCTTCTTGGTTGATAGCTGATTTTTCTCAGCGGGCTCTTGATGCAGAAGAGAAGCAGCAGCTGTCCGGGGACTGTTTTATAAAGGCGCTGACTCCATTCATGAGGGCTCTGCCCTCATGACCTAATCACCTGTCAAGGGTCCTATCTCTCACAATGGGAATTAAGATTTCAACCAAAATGTTTATGACAGGTGGGAATCATAAAACTCAATCATAAAAAAAAATGAAATATATCTAGACTGTTTGTATTATAAATATTCAGTGTCAGCCTTAAAGTTGATGTTTGTTATGAACTAAAACAAACTGTAAGAATTTTTAAAAATTAGACATGTCTTTCACTTTTTAAATTCCATATTTGCCCTGTGCTAAGTAAAACAGGTGCTTAATAAGTAATTTTGTAAGTTACAAAATTAATACATTATTGCCTTGAGGGGACAAAAATTTTAATAAACTATTTTTGAAAGAGACAATATCTATACACTTCACTTTTTTATTTTCTTATTTTTGTTGCTGTACACTGAACATTAAAAATTAGCTTCAGGCTAATTGTGGACATTGCCTTATTATTTTATATTGCCTTGACTGAGAGTGAGTAATCCATTATGCCAGATAACATTTATTCTCCCTGTTTCTTAGATTGCTCAGGTGTAAAATAAGAAGATTGGATGAGATGATAGCTAAGGCATTTTCTGAACTGTTTTCCATTCTATGTACGTTGAGTTCATGCTACTCCTAATGCATACAGAATCTCTTAATTTCATAAATATGCTCCTCTCTCAGACCTGGCTTGCCTTACATTTATTTATTTTTTGTCTGTGTACATTTTCTATTTCGGCACGAGGATTCTGTGATAGGCATGTTACTACAACTGCATGTTCTTGTTGTTATTGTTGTTTTTCTGATGCACAAATGCCAAAGTGGCTAGCCTTTTTACTTCTGTTCTGTTTAGGTCCCTCATGACTTGGTTGAAGTGAATTTCTTCATCTCTCAGTAGCTTATTTGGTTTCAGGACAGACATTCCATTTTTACGATTTACTTTTTTTCACATTCTATTTGTACAGTTTGCTTCCTCAATGCAAGGACTCAAATGATGATAATCTACATTTTCTGTTGATTTTTATGGAGGTTTGGCCCATTATGCCTGATGAACTTCTAAAATAATTCTTCATGTCTCTTTTTTGGAAATGTGAAAACTTATCTACCCAAGCAATGTGATTATTTTCTTTGTGTTTCTGTTCTGTTTTTCCTCTTCCACACCCAAGGCAACTTCTCTTTGTCACAATAGTTCTGTTTCTCACTTTTTATCGTCTTTTGAATTCTTGAGAAAGAAATCTTAGTGGAATTGAGAAACTGCAATTTTCTTTTTGTTTCTTCATCTGTTTCTTGACATTCTCCTTTTTTATACTTTCATCAGCACAGACCCTTGTCAGAGTGAATTTATGTGCAATATTACTTAACAATATTACTTAATATTATTAAGTTCTGTGAATATTACTTAACAAAGTCAGATATCTGGTTCTCTGAAAATGCATACAAATACAGTAGGACTATTACATGCTGCAATTGAGAAAATGGACAGTGGTTGTGTACTAGTCAGCTTATACCAGAAAGGTGAAGTTCTTGATTCCTATAGATTCTGTTATAATACTTAGAATAAACAAAAGGGAGAATGGAAACAATTTCAGGAAGGCTGGTAAAGTAGTAAAACTTGGTTCTGGGTCTTTGATGCCTTCTCTGGAACATGTCCACATGTCCTTCATGCAATAGATCAGTTCAAATTCGTGAAATAACAGGGTCTATTTTTAGCCCATTTTGCATTCCGTATTTCTTTCTTGGACAGTCTCATAGTCTTAATGATGATCTTTTCTTAGTTATGGACTATTTGATCACAGGAAACCAATACCAACTCAAATTATCTATAAAAAATTATGAGGCCGGGCGCTGTGGCTCGCACCTGTAATCTCAGCACTTTGGGAGGCTAAGACGGGTGGATCACGAGGTCAAGAGATGGAGACCATCCTGGCCAACATGGTGAAATCCCATCTCTACTAAAAATACAAAACTTAGCTGGACATAGTGGCATGTACCTGTAGTCCTACCTACTTGGGAGGCTGAGGCAGGAGAATTGCTTGAACCCAGGAGGCGGAGGTTGCAGTGAGCCTAGATCACACCACTGCACTCCAGCCTGGTGACAGAGTGAGACTCTGTCTAAAAAAGGAAAAATTGTAAAACCAGAGAAGAA
This sequence comes from Cheracebus regulus, assembly GCA_963574635.1. Lineage (NCBI taxonomy): Eukaryota > Metazoa > Chordata > Mammalia > Primates > Pitheciidae > Cheracebus > Cheracebus regulus. The sequence continues at coordinate 21,010 of CAUYQU010093849.1, read as the reverse complement.
CTACATGGAAACCAAGTGTAGAAATATTAGCTTGGCTTTCTAAGAACTGAAACATCACTAGGTTTCATTCTCTGTCTTTTAAGGGATTCTCATACTGCTTTTCTGGGTCTGTCACCTTCATTTCTCTCTTGCTCTGCAGTCTAATTTTTTTTCATGGCCTTTCAGGGCCTCTCCAATATGGAATATTGCTCTCAGACAAAGGCAAGAGGAAACACGTTTGTGGGGTCTGCTCTCTGTTCTCATCCTACTTCTAGTCTAGTCTCTGGATAGCTGGGATTCTGAAATTCTCTGATCACAGGTGCCCAAGGGTGCATACACTGGCTGCTTGGGCTGCCCACAGAAGGATGTGCCTGAGGAGGAAAATTCCATAGAATTTTCCTGGTAGATCAGAGAATTCCAGAATTCCAGGTAAATTTTAAATTTATATGAGTTAAGTAAACAGCAGCACAATGTATTCATTTAATGTGACCATTTTGATTCAAGTAGATATTATAGACCACAAGTTTTGATATGTTTTTATTACCTTTCAGTTTAAAATACTTTCCAACTCTCCTTTGATTTTTTTTTTAATTTGACAATGGGCTACTTTAAAGTGTTAATTCACTTTCAAATACTTGAATATTTTCTAGATATATTTCTGTTAATAATTTCTAAATTAATTATACTGTGGTAAGGGAACATATTTTGTATGATTTGAAATATTATAATTTTATTAAGATCTATTTTTTGGCCCAAAATATGCTCTATCGTTTTATAACGTACTAGATACTAGGACTACATGAGAAATGACATGAAAATTATTAAACAATTAATATTCTTTTGTTTAATAGACATGTTTACAAATTATAAATGCATTACAAATTGTGTTATAAATAGCAGAGATATGTGTACAAAATTCCATAGGATATTATTGTGATTTTGTCAGGAAGCATGTTATGATCTAGAAAGAATCATCATTTTGTTAGCACTTACTGCAGAACAGGACACTGGAGAGATGTATTATAATTGTTTCAACCTTGGGAGTTAATATTGTTTTTCTTATATTACACATAAGGAAAGATTTTGGAATTAGTGAAAATAAAGTAGGTCATAGGATCAGGGAATAAATGTAAGAGCTTGATGATGAGAAGGTGTCATTAAATCTGGATATATATATATATATATATATATATAAAATCTGGACATATACCTATATGTCCATATGTACCTATATTCCAGATTTAATGTACATGTATTTATATATATTTAATATAGATATATATTTTTTGAGACAGGGGTCTCGTTCTGTCCCTCAGGGTGGAATGCAGTGGCATGATTTCTGCTCACTGCAACCTCTGCCTCCCCGGTTTAAGTGATTCCCATGTCTCAGCTTCCCAGTGGACCAACAGAATTTAAAAAATACATCTTCAAAGACTTATACAGCAATTTAAAGACTTAATTCCCCTTAATTTAAAATCTATGTAGATGAAACTTTTAATTAAATTTATTGTATTCTGTCATTAGATCAGAACTCCCTTGTTGAGTACTGATGTACATAATCTAAACAAGAAGCAACTTGTCCAACTTATGAAGGACTCCATTTTGTGAAAGTTTGGAACTAAATCTTGAAGTGTGTACCAGTTCACAGCAGCAGATGTCTGTATACAACTGATATCTCCATAACCAGGAATGTATTGACGAAAGGCCAGGAGCCCTCTGGATAATAAATATTATTTTGTCTTTATTGAGCACTTATCTCTGAGGAACTAAAGTGATTTACAGGAATTATCTCATTAATTCATACAATATTCTTAAGAAGCAGGTAGATGACAGCTGATGTTGTCTTTGTTTTTTAATAGAATTCTCAAGGTACAGCCTGGAAACCTTGATTAGATAAGTGAGCAGCTCCATAATATCCTAATCTAAGGGAAACTGTCTTTCAAACTTTGGAAACATCATAACATTCAAAACACCTTTTTTTAAGTATTGAAGTTTTCAGTGTATTTTCCAGCTAAAGGAGCAAGACATATCTAAAGATGTTATTGATAGGAACTCTTAAGAACATTCATAAGAACTCAGAAGTTTATAAATTCTCTATGAAATCCTACATATACATTTGAAAAATCTGCTATATGAGAAATAAAATCGGAGCATGGTATTTTCTGCAGAGAGGTTTTCGTCATCTTGGTAAGGTAAAATTTATGAACATAAAAGTCCTTAGTAAGGACTTCTTATAGGATATGTAGAATTATGTGTGTGTGTGATATCTTTAATCACACACACATAGTTATGTCTATCTCTCTATATATATGTAGGAAATATAGATATAGACATGTCCATATATATATAGACATATATATAGAGACATATATATACATATATAGACATATATATACATATATACAGAGACATATATATACTATATATCTATATATATGTATAGATATAAGATATAGATATAGATATAGACATATCTATGTGTGTGATAAAGGATATCACACATACACATAATTATCTATCTGTCTATCTATAGACATACCTATGTGTATCTATGTATATCCATATATTCAACAAGGGAGTTCTGGTCTAATGATAGAATATAATTAATGATAGAATATAATATAATAGAGTATAATAAGACAATAAAATTTAATCAAAATGTTCATTTACATTAATTTTAAATTAAGATAAACTAAGTCTTCAAATTGTTGGATATTTCTTCAAAGATGTATTCTTTAAATTCTATTGGTCCAGATTTAATAACACCTTCTCATCATCCAGCTCTCAAATTTATTTCCTGATCCTATGACCTATCTTCACCAATTCCAATATCCTTGATCAAACACATGTAATTATGTAGATATCCATGTATAGCTATGTATATCTCTATCTCTACTTCAGTATCTGTCTATCTATGTATCTATCTAATTATCATCTAAAATGAAGCACTAAAATAAACATAATATGGCATACACAAACTTGTTCTGTCTCAGGAATGGACAGAACATTACGAGCAGATAACTGTAATGAAAGGTTGATTATAAACATAGCTGCCTATTGCACTTTAAATAAAATGCAAATGCCTTGCTGTGGCCTTTAAGGCTTTATGTGGACTGCCTTGATTATCTATTCAACCTCATCAAATAGAGAACTCTTTCTTATTTGGCCTGTTCCCAAACATCTAACTCCTCGGCTGGCATTCTCAGTTTCAGCTGATGACCTTGAGTCCTATTTCACTGAGAAAATAGAAACATGCAGTAGAGCATTTCCACAAGCTGTTTTGATATTTACAGACTTAATCTCATCTGTTTCCATATACTCTGGCTCTCTGCCTCCCTGTGGTTGAACTGTCTGTAATTTATCTCAGCTGCTTTCCCCCAAACCACTGGGTACTATAGCCTTTCCCCTCTAGCCCACTCAAGGCTATGCTCCAGGAAGGGTCCTTTCTCCTGATTCACTATTCTCCTTCTCTAGTAAATCAGTAGGCAAACATGATCTTACTTCTTCCATTGAAGAAAAGAGAAAGAATTCTTTTTTGTTGTTATACTCTGCAGTTTATTGAGGGTTCTTAGTATTTATATACCTGTTTACTGAGTGTAGGGAAAAAAAAACTTAATTTGTTGGATCAAGATATAATTTATATTTAATTAACTAAATAATGTTAAACTTTTATTTTAGGTTCAGCAGTACATGTAAAGGTTTGTTACATAGATACACTTGTGTCATGGGGGTTTGTCATAGAGATTATTTCATCACTGAGGTATTAAGCCCAGTATTCAATAGTTGTCTTTTCTGCTGTTCTCCTTCCTCCCACGCTCTACCCTCAAGTAGACCACAGTGTATGTTGTTTCCTTATTTGTGTTCATGAGTTTTCATTATTTAGCTCCCACTTATAACTAAGAACATGTGGTATTTGGTTTTCTGTTTCTGCATTTGTTTGCTAAGTACAATGTCTTCCAGTTCCATCCATGTTCTCTCAAAAGACATGTGTTTTTTTATGCCTGTATGGTATTTCATGGTTTATATGTACCATATTTTCTTTATCCAATCTGTCACTGATGGGCATTCAGGTTGATTCCATGTCTTTGTTATTGTGAATAGTGCCTCAGTGAACATTTGTGTGCATGTGTCTTTACAGTAGAATGATTTATGGGATTGCTGGGTGAAATGATGGTTCTGCTTTTATCTCTTTGAGGAATCACCACACTGCTTTCCACAATAGTTGAACTAATTTGCACTCCCATCAACAGTGTATAGGTGTCCCTTTACTCTGCAACCTTGCCAGCATACATTATTTTTTGACTTTTTTCTAATAGTCATTCTTACTAGTGTGAGACGGTATCTTATTGTGGTTTTGATTTGCATTTCTTAAAGGATGAGCAATACTGAGCTTTTTTTCTTATGCTTGTTGGCTGCATGTATGTCTTCTTTTGAAAAGTGTCTGTTCATGTGCTTTGCCCACCTTTTAATGGGTTGTGTGTTTTTCTCTTGTAAATTTGTTTAAGTTACTTATAGATGTTGGATATTAGACCTTTGTCAGATGCATAGTTTGCCAAAATATTTTCCCAGTCTGTAAGTTGTCTGTTTATTCTGTGGATAATTTATTTTGCTAAGTAGAAGTTCTTTTGTTTAATTAGATGCCACTTGTCAATTTTTGCTTTTGTTGAAATTGCTTTTGGTGACTTTGTCATGAAATCTTTCCCTGTTCATATGTTCAGGATGGTGTTGCCTAGGTTGTCTTCCAGGGTTTTTATGCTTTTATGTCTTACATTTAAGTCTCTAATCCATCTTGAGTTGGTTTTTATAATGGTGTAAAGAAGAGATCTAGCTTCAATAAATAGTGCTGGGATAAGAAAATATTCTTTATGGTAGAGACATTCTAATTATTCTCTTTAGCTGTTTTGAAATATATGGTAGATTATCATAAACAACAGTCATCCCACTGATGTATCAAACACAAGGTCTTATTGCTTCTATATTGTATGCTTGTACTCATTAATCAATCTCTCTTCACAACCTCTACTCGGCTGTCTTTCCTGGCCTCTGGTAACCACCAATCTACTCTCTATCTTCATGAAATACATCTTTTTAGCTCCTGCTTGTGAGTGTCAATATGTGATATTTGTTTTTGTGTATTTGGCTTATTCCACTTACTATAGTAAACTCTAGTTCCATCAATTTTGCTGCAAATGACAGATTTTTATTTTTTTATAGCATAAAGAAAATACAAATGTTGAAGGTGATGATACCTCAATCACACTGATCTGATCCTTATGAGTTACATAGACATATTAAATTATTGCATGTATCTTGAAATACAAATTTCTATTATGTATCTATAAATTCGATCTGAAAAAGAAAGTATTTTCAATGTTACGGACTCATTTCTCTTTTTGTTTCTATAATGAAAATCTTTCAGAGAGTTGATTACACCATCAGTTTCTAATTGTTTTCTATCCTCCAATTCTCCCTTTAGGCCTCTCTGTGCAAATTTAGGTTTTAAGGTTAGCAGTGACTTACACATAACTAAATTCAGTGACCAGTCCTCAGTCCTCTTCTTTGCTGAGCTATCAACACCATTAGACCAGGTTGCCAATTCCTTATTCCTTAAAACATTTGATTCACTGACTTTCTTCCCGTGATTTGCCTCCTACTTCAATAGCTGTTTGGTTTTGGTCTTCCTTGAAGTTTTCTCTTGATCTTTCAGTTCATTTCGTATTAGTGTGGAGGGATTGGTGGCTCATTTTTCATTACATATTATGTTAAAATGTAATAAAACTATTCACTGTTTCTAACCAAACTTGGTTTGCTTTGATACTGTGGTTACAGGTTTGTTTTAGTGAAAATATCTTTTGATCTGAACTATGGGAAATGATAGAAAAGGATTGAGTCAAAACACGAAAGCAGATGACCCAACTGAATTGAATATACTCATCACATCATCACAGAGTTAGACTCACTGGTTACTCCTGCTTTTTTCTTTAACACAATTCAGCTTAAAATGGACAGATTGCCATGTGAAGGGCTCCCAGCTTAGATGCTAAGCCAGCTGACAGAGGAATTTCTAGAGCAATTTAAAAAATACTAGTGCTCTAGTAATTTCAAAACACTATCCTCCAACATCTGCACAGGTGACCTCTGGTTACGGGTGTGTAGGGAGACCTGAGTGACTGGGAATCATCACTTGGGCACTCATAAGTTTACACCTCTCTAATTTCACTGTTGAGAGTAGCTGTAGAAGCCCTACAGACAAACCTGACTCCAGAGAGTCTCAAGTTGGCTGAGGGGAATCTCAAAGGAAAACAAAATAATTAAAACATCCTGGAATTTGAGAGAGGGATCAGAACTCTAAATACTGATTTAAAGCTACCAGCTTATAAAAGGAAGCATTGGAGTTTGAAGATGAGCTCAACTAAGGCAAAGACCACACAGTTCTCAGCATGCTTAAGGAATGCAGGGAAGAATAATGGAATAAGCAAGTAGTCAATAGGGCAAGTGTTTGGAGAGTTTCGGCATATCATGATTAAAACTATAAAGCTGCTGGTTGTGGTGGTGTGCACCTGTGCACGTGTGGTCCCAGCTGCTTGGGAGGCTGACGTGGGAGAGGAGTTTGAGTACGGCCTGGACAACATAGAGAGAACTCATCTCTAAAAACAAACAAACAAAATACACAAAAAACCACATTGGCAAAACCAAACCAAACACAACCTCTATTCTACACTTAGATAGCTTATTTTATTTATTTTCTACAGTCAGGGAAAACTCTGTCTCAAAACTGAAGAACTGGATTGAATTTATATTCCTTCAGGGACCCTTAGGAATGGTTCTTAAACTTTACAAGGCCACAAACTCATTGAAAATTTAATGAAAGCTATGGATCCTTCCCCAGAAAAACAAAAATGAGTGTAAAGAAACAGACATACCTCTGAAAAAGGAAATCAGAGGCCTCCTGGGTGCCAGTAATAGTCACAGAAAAAGATATGGTTGGTAATTTCTTGTGTTCAGTTTGAGAGTGTTTTCTGCTGCTTTCTTATTATATTCAGCTGAGATTTTGTTGTTATGACAAAATGGTACTGAACTCCTAGTTAGGGTTGCTGAGTTTTATTCTCCAGTTTCATGACTGCCTTTTGTAATTGTGTCATGTATATGCTTTGTCTTAATCAAACATAATGCTATTGATGCTACCTAAGTTATATTTTGGGGGGAGTAGAATATGTTGAGTTGGAGCAACATACTTACAAACTGGTAAAATGAACAATGCTAATACTTGATAGTAGAATTGAACCAAGCTGCCTTTCCCAGACAATTTAAATTGGTCTTAAAGCTTCAGAAAGAGTTTACATATAAGCAAATAACATTTTTTTAAATTTAACAAAATACCTTTCATAATCTAATAAAGATTTTGAAATTGAAAATTTGCTTTATATCTCCTTTTACAGATAAGAGTAAGAGACAAACATAATTCAGCCTATTTTTAGGTGAGATATGCAACCATGTGTAAAGTATGTACAGAAAGAGAAACCCTGTTTTAGATGGTAGTAGCAAGGAAGGAAGAGAGGGAAATATGAGGTCAAGAATAATGTCAAGATTCAAGTCAGTGTAGATAAATTGAAAATTTTATCTGAGCATTTAATGTTGATTGACAGTGTTTTAGACAGCTCTTTTGGTGTCAGGAGCCAGCCATCATTTACTGCAGACTCAATAAGGTCAAACTTTAACTTCCTTGATAGAAAGAGCCACAGCATTCTTAAGAAAAAGAGCCACAAGGGTTGCAACAATTAAATCTATTAAAAATATTAAAAGTTAGCCAAGTTTAAAGATAGATACTGGTTATAAAGGTAATGTAAAGAATCACACAGACAAATTACCATGATCTAAAATGTTATCACTTTGACTCCTGGTCTTAATACAGGATAATGGCCACCTGAGTGGCAAATTTGATATAGCAAAAGTAGAAAGATACCTGTAAACAAATGAGGTCAAATGATAAAATTACCTTTCTAGAAATCGAAGGCATAGATGGTGCTATTTTCTATAAGTCCATAAAATTTTTCCATTTTTGTATCTTGTGTTCTCTCTCTCTCTCTCTGTGTGTATGTATATAAACACATATAGAGTAGTAAATTCTATAGTCACTTGATTTATTCCTATATTTTTTCTTGAATATTATCATACCAATATCAGTAGTTGCACACAATTTATATTCTGTTTCAAAAGCAGACATAGTAACTACAGAAATTATAATGAACTTACATCTAGTCTTTGAAGGAAATAATAGATATCTCCTTTAAATATTCAGTTAGTTTATCTATCATCATTTACTCATATACACATCTTAAGGTTATGGTGGCAGAAAATCATGTTAGCTCAACATGGTCAACAGAAGTAGACACGGTGTAGGAATAACAGTGAAAGACTCTGTGGGAAAATTATCTGTTACAGTGTATTTCTCATGAAGAGCCATCTATTAAGACATCGACCAAGAGTGTAGCACAGATAGGCTGGTAGAATCTCCTCCCTTCAGGGTGATTCAGTAGCTGTATGAATAATCAATCCTGGATGATTAGTCCTAGCCTTCACTTCATGTCTCATATAAAATCTTGGATAAAAATTGTCTATAAGCCATGTGCAGGGGCTCATGCCTGAAATCCCAGCATTTTTGGAGGCTGAAGCAGGAAGATCACTTGAGCACAGGAGTTCAAGACCATCCTGAGAAACACAGCAAGATCCCATCTCTACAAAAAATAAACAAGTTAGCCGGGCATGTTGTCTCACACCTGTAGTCCCAGCAACTTGGGACAGTAAGTCAGGAGGATTGCTTGAGCCCAAGAAGTTGAGGCTACAGTGAGCCATGATTGCAGCACTGCACTTGAGCCTGGGCAAAAGAGCGAGACTGCCTCTAAAAGGTAAGAAAAAATTATCTGTAATTGTAAATAAATATAATGAAGTAATAAAAAACTAAAAATAAAAAATAACATTTTTATTATTCAGAACTTTCTAATGAGCAATTGAACTGAAGAATGTTTTATAAGAAAGCATAGAAAAATTACTCATACATTTAAAGACTGTTTCATATTTATTAATATTTCTTTTCTACTTTAAAGCTATTTTCCAGCAAGTATTCAGTATTCAAGTATTCAATTCAACTTTTACAGTTCAAATGTTTATATGCATTTTGATTTTCTTATACAGTAGCCAAGTAACAATTAATTTGACTAGTGTTTAAAAATGTTTAAGGAAAATTAATTTAGTATGTATTGAAACTAACTTTATTTTAGATAAGCATAGACATGTCCCATAAACTTCCAGACATACGTGCCCTAAAGATATAGCAGAACGTGTATTACCAAAGGAAAAGCTGTCTGTGCCATTTTATTTTATTTTATTTTAGTTGGAGATGGAGTCTTGCTGTTGCCCAGGCTGGAGTGCAATGGCATGATCTCAGCTCAATGCAACCTCTGCCTCCCAGGTTCAAGTGATTCTCTTGCCTCAGCCTCCTGAGTAGCTGGGATTACAGGCATGTGCCACCATGCCTAGCTAATTTTTGAATTTTTGTAGCTTTAGTAGAGATAGGGTTTCACCATGTTGGCCAGGCTGGTCTCAAATTCCTGACCTCAGGGGATCTGCCCACCTTGGCCTCTCAAAGTTCGGGGATTCCAGACATGAGCCACTGTGCCTAGTCCACATCTGTGGCAATTTTAGAGAATAATGTACATGTATTTACTTACTAGATATCTTTACCTGTGTGTCTCCCACATACCGGAGGCTAAGTTCTTAGCCAATTTCATTATCTCTTCCCTAAATCTATAATTACACCTGTTTCTTTGACTTTGTTAGTGGCACAGTATGTATCCTTCAAGAGAACAATGCATCATCCTCAGTTACTCCATCTTCCCTCTTACCTACAGTGAATAAATTATCAATTACTCAGACTTTATCCTTGTCTGTCACTCAGATGATCATTTCAGTCACCTACCAATGTTTCCCAGTCCATAATTTCCTCTTCCTTCAATCCAGTATCTATACTTTTATGACAATTCACTTTGTAAAATGCACCTCTGACCTATTAGTACCTTGATTTCAGCCCCTCAATGACCTCTTCATGTCCACATAATTGAATTAGGCTCTTTAGTAGAGCACCAGAGTCCCTTCATGATGTGACACCTGCTTTTGCCTCCAGCTGCATTCCTTTTACTCTGCTTCATGCTTTGCATCCTAACAGCATTGCAAGATGCTCATTTTTCTTTCATCACACCAATAACATATATCTAGTTTTCTCTTTGGAGTGCTGTCTCTCCTTGACTGGCTATTAAACTAAGACACAGCATTTAAAAACCAAGTTGAATGATAAAAATAAATTAAAATGAATGTATCTCTCCTATGATGCTTTCTTTTCTACTAAATAGGCCATTTTTACCCTAAGATAGAATTAGTTATTTCTTCCTTGCTATTTTGTTAGTTCATGCATATTATTCATGCTTCTCCAATTTCACTTGACATGTTTAATTTTTATTTACATGTCTGCTTTTTTAAAAAAGAAGATAAGCTCCTCTGTGGAAGGAAATGTGTCGTCCATTCTTGTAACTTGCATTCAGTTTCAACACGATAGTAAATCCTACTTTTAGTAACTGATTTCAATGCTTGTCTCATCCAGCCTTCCATTCAATGAGGTACAGTTTGAGGTCATTTGAAATGACAGGTTTGAGTGATAAAACAATCTTTTTAATCATGTAAAATCAAATATAAAGCATAATTATAAATAAAGTTAGAACTAATCACGTATGAGTCAATGTCTTATTAAGAATATGTTACTGACATTGGATGACCATATGTGCAAATGCAGGAGCTGGAGGAAGCATACATCAGCTGGTTTGTGTCATGGTGCTTATTGGGAATATTACTTTCATAGTGATAAGTACCATAAATTTGATTTTATTCATTTCTTTTTATCAGATTGTTCTTCATAAAATTTTTCTGTATGCCAGATGGTACAAATTGACTGTCAATGTACCCACTGGTTTAATGTATAGCTCCGTAAAAAACAGCCCGAGTTTTGCTTCTAATCTCTCTTAATGAAACTAGAATGATGTCTGTCTGTCACATAGTTTTCTGTCTAAAAATTCTATTAAATGTAATCCTTTCACTGATGGTGGATCAGTTACCTTGATCATCCTTCATGCTTACTATGACTCTGAAATAATCTGAAACTCCGGCTTTAATCAACTGTAGCAATTTGGGATTGATTATGTTTATGAAGCAGAGAAGAGTACAGTCATCTATTTAGTGTTTTAGATATCAAAATGGGAATGTTATGCCAGTTTTGGGACTGTAAACATGTCATGAAATACATGCATATAATATCCTACAAAGCAGTCAATACTGATGAGATATTTTATAGCTTCAACCTGTAACCTTCTCCATGTAATCAAAATAGGAACTTTTCTACACTTCACTTCATTGCCGACCTACTTGTATTCTGGTTGACATTGGTTACCACGATGACAAAGAGCAACTCATCCACTAGCATACATTCGTTTGTGAGTGCGTCATGTACCACTTAGGTTTTCCCCCCAAAAATGTGAGTTACCTTTTCTTCATATTCTCTGCCTTCAGTAAAACATACTTTGTATCCTTTTATTGTAGTAAAATATTTGTCAATATTCACAGACCAATACGTGTTGTATTTTTTGTGCTCAGTTCTGGTGCTCCTACATTTATGTGAAATCTGTTATTTCAACAATTCTTCAAAGAGCTTTTTCAGTCCATTGGCTCAGTTCTTCTCTCTCACATAGGCATTGTAGTTTGCCAATGCTCCTTTTGAAAATTTGACTCAAAGTTCAAAACATGATACTCTGTCTCAGGGTCAGAGGACCGACCATTACTTTGTTGCTGTTGTTGGACATGCATTTGTATATCAATGCCTTCTAAAATCACATGAGCCTTTATGGCAACTATGTGACACATATGACTTACTGACCTAAGAAGGAACAAAATGTTTAGACCAGGTACAGTGACTCACGTCTGTAATCCCAGCACTTTGGGAGGTCCAGATGGGAAGACCACTGGAGCCCAGGAGTTTGAGACCAGCCTGAGCAACATAGCAAGACTGCATCCCTACCAATACATAAAAAATTAAGCAGGTGGGGTGCTGCATTCCTATAGTCCCAGCTACTCCGGAGGCTAAGGTAAGGTTATTGCTTGAGCTCAAGAGTTTGAGACTGCAGTGAGTTATGATCATACCACTGCACTTCAGTGTAGGTAAGAGAGTAAGACTCTGTGTCAAAAAAAAAAGTTTATGTATTTTTTTTTTTGGTGTATTCTACCATTAATGAACATTTCTCTCATGCTATAATGTTTCTTTCGGTATAATGTAAGATTTTGAATGTAAACCAAAAATAAAATTCTAAAGTTCCCAGCTATCTGAATAGACTTTCTCCTCAGCCAGGACTCTTTTAAAATGTAACCTGAAATACTGTTTCAGGCCAGGAGGAGAAATGGGGGTCAGACATTCCTCTGGCATTCATTCATCATACCTCTGACATTCACATCAACACAGACTTCAAGTCTGATAAGATATATTTTACAGCCTATTCTCTCTATAGCCTGCTATCTGCAGGCTTCATCTGCATGAAAAAACTCTGGTCTTCACAACATCTTATTGGAAGCCAGACATTCCTTTCCATTGATCCCAGTTCTTTGAATAAACTCAACCAATTGTTAACCAGAAAAATTTTAAATAAGTTGAAAGCTTCCCCTTCAAGTTATCCCGCCTTTCTGGACCAAACCAATGTATTTCTTAAATGTATTTAATTGAAGTATCATGATTCTCTAAAATGTATAAAACCAAGTTGCATCCTGACTGCTTTCAGAACATGTTCTCAGGAAGTCCTGAGTGCTGCGTCGTGGGCCACAGTCACCATATTTGGCTTAGAATAAATCTCTTCAAATATTTTACAGAGTTTGACTTTTTGTTTAGAAAAATTATTATTTATTTTCTTTTGTTAGACTAGGTTCATATTTCACCCATCTAAATCTACTTGTTTATTTAAGTGTAAACGTCGAGGAGAGGAATGATATGGTAGGACAACTCTTTGTTCAGGCAGTAGATGATATAGGTTGAATCTCCCACTGAAACAGAAGATTTTGTCTCTTGCTCATAAGCTCTTTGTCTGGTGAGAGACAGAGAAAAATCATGGCTTTGCCCTTTGGGCTCCATCTGGTTTGGAGGGCATCCTCTGTGCCCACCTTGGCTTTCACATTACTCACGGTAGGTTCTCCTCATGGGCTTAAACTACAATGACAAGTTTAATTTTTCTAAATGCAATTAAAAACAGAGTATCCTTGTGCTACTCTTGGTGTTTTTTTCTTTTTCTTTTTTTGAAATAGAGTCTCCCTCTGTCACCCAGGCTGGAGTGCAATGGCACAATTTTGGCTCTCTGCAACCTCTGCCTCCTAAGTTCAAGCGATTCTCCTGTCTCAGCCTCCCTGAGTAGCTGGAACTACAGGTGCATGCCACCATGCTCAGCTATTTTTTTTCTTTTGTATTTTTAGTAGAGATGGGTTTCACCATATTGATCAGGCTTTTCCTCAGGTGATCTGCCCGCCTTGGCCTCTCAAAGTGCTAGATTTATAGACGTAAGCCACCATGCCCAGCTTGGTGTCTGTCATAAAGGAGCTTTTCCTCCAAAGCTGGGTATTGATCTCAGCGGGCTTCTTTCCTCAGTCTTTGTGCCAATGTTCCAGTCTCCACTTTTAGGCAGATAAATGGATAAATAAAATTAGATAGTAAATGTGATCATTCTACGCCTGATACTTCTGGACTTGCTTTTAGATTTCAATGTGGTTGTGTTCTTAGAAATTCAGAATCCAGGAGGCTTTTAAAAATCCTCTTCCATGGTCCTCTCTCCATAAGTATTCTTAACAGACAAAAAGTACAGCATTGACTCCTGTTTACAATGTTAAGGCATTTTAATATTGTTTAACTCAGCCTTATCACAATTCACTGGAATTATTTTTGAAAACAGGATTTATACATGACAATCCATCTCACTTTAAATATAGACTATAGTTACATCCTCAAGATGACTGAATCCTAAGTCTACTATGGGATTTTTAATTAGTCTATGATGTAGACAATGGGTTGTACTAAGTTTGTTAGACATCCTGGACAAATCTCTTTCTCTGGTAGGCTGGACACTAAATATGAAATCAAAAATTCAGCTGTGTAGAAAAGATAACAGCATTTTCTTATAAATGAAAATAAATTTCTATAGTGACATTATTTTACCGGGTAGTTAAAACTAGATTAATTCCGAGTTCTACTCCATTTCCCCTGGATGTGTTTCCAATTTCTTTCTTACTCCACAGCATTGCTGAGAAAGTATTGAGGAGAGAGATCCAAGCATTTAGGATCACCTCCCCGTTGACTTCCACACATTTCAATAGAAGAAAAGGCTGGCCAACCGGTGCCTCCTTAACTGCCTTCCTATAGATAGCAGGCATAGTATGAGGGAATCTTTCTGGAAGGTACTGTTTTTACTTAAACAAGATCAAACTCCCACCCCACACCTACTCCCTGAACCAAGACCCTTTCACATGTAATTTCTAAAACTGTCAACCCAAGACCCTTTCATGTGTAATTTCTAAGGCGGTAAGCCCAAGACCCTTTCACGTACAATATCCAGAGTTGTAAGCCTACATAAAGGCAGAGCTTCTCTTTGTTAGATGAGCTTGCCTGTTAGACAACTATGTCGCCTTGCTCCCAGCGGAATAAATCACTCCTTCCTTCCTAGTTCGGTGTCCGAGAGGTCTGTTTCTCACGGCTGCGCCTGCTTCGGTATCACCATGTGTGGATAACCATCAAGCTCCTCTGGACTATTTCTCCTGGGCATCTTGCTGTCTCCTGGACTTTACCTGGAAAGAAAACAGTTTTCTTCCATTCTAGAATTCCCCTATCCTTTCTCTTGCCCTCTGGAGAATATGCTGTTTCTGTCACCTGCATTTCCTCTGGACTACGCCACAGAGGCAAGACCCTGCTCTCCCCAGGACCCATACTGTGCACTCATCTCTTTCTTCTTTCTGATACTCTTCTTTTCTCAATCCTTCCAGGGAAGGAGAACTTTGTGTTGTGTTTGGATGTTGGGAGTTTTGAGATAAGAATAAGTTATTCTTCTGAGATCTAGGATTTTGAATCTCAAAAGTTAAGAACTGATGTTTCTGTTTTATTTTCTTTCTGATGTGTCAACTCTTCTATGAGTGAACAACACAAAGAATGCCCTGAAGACTGCCTAAATAGAAAAAAATAAGACATAATGGCTAATCTACCAAAATGTTATTCTGTTGCAGATATATGATGATTATACATATGTACACGCATATGTGTGCCTATGCACAAAACCTTGTAAAATTCAGATTTTATAAGTCTGATTTTTATAATTCAGATTTATAAACCTGGATTTATTATAAATCCAGTTCTAATAAAACATAAGTATGTTGTTGAGTTTCTAAGGTTCTAGTATTGCCTAGAAAGAATAGAATAGTAAAATATGTGCCAAATTTGTTTGCAAATTGCAATCATTTAATAATGCAACCAGTATGCCCTATTTCCAATTTCACTTTTGAGGCACTAAAGAAGAATGTATTTTAAAATATAAAATTCAGTGACTCTGAGATAATATAGCATTCTTAGAATGAAAAATAGGTTTTTTTTTTTCCTCCCACATTCTCCCACAAGCCAGGAATAATAGAAACACAAAGAACACACACAGGTTTCATAACCCAATCCTGCTTAATGCCCGTCATCGCCATCACTTACTGGAGGGCTTGGTGAATCCACTGTGCCCCCAAAAGCTACTTTCCCAAATGGTAGAATTCTCTGAACCTTCCTACTGCTGTTTCTTTCAGAATTGCTTATTGCTATAATTGCCACTACCTTGCAAATGCAGTTGTGCAGGAGGTCTGATGAATATTCTCTCCCTCCGGCCACTGCCATGGTGGGTAAAGCATGGCATATTAGGAATACCAGAGCAGTCCAGGTCTCCACATCAAACTGGAATGTTCTATAGGAGGAGAAATGGGAGGCTTTCTCGATGATAAAAATCAGCTTGCGGTTTTATACATCAAATGGCTGACTCTTTTCTATGTATACACATCTAGTCATTTTTTCATGGTACCTCTTCAATACCAGTAATATTGGTTCACAAATAATTTGATATCAATGCATGTTTTACCAGAGCCAGCCTTTGCCCATTTGAATCTTCAAAAGAAGATGTACCGTCTTCTCTCCATCTCAAGGCCTAATGCATTTTCTTTCTGCAATATTTATCACTTTTTAGAGTGACTAGCATTTTACTTATTTCCATCAGGTAAAATAAAGAAAAAAATAGTCATAAAACTTATGACTTTTTCATATGACTTATGTCATAACTTTTTCAATAATTATGTTATTGAAAAAGAACAAGTAGTTGAACCAGTATGAATTGGACCTAATTTCTCATAATTAGGTCTTCAGAGTAAAGGTGTCAATGAGTAGCAAACTCTAACTCTAAAAACAAACTTGAGACAAAGGAACTGGTGATAAACAGACCTTGCTGTTGATAACAGGAAAAATCAGAATTGAGTACTGTGAGGTGATGTGATTGTGAGGTTGTGTGATGCTTTGAGACAAGATTTATCACACGGCTTCCACATTTGAACATTGGTGATAATGGGCCTCACCACAGATAAGCTCTAGTCCGAGAAGAATCACTAACATCTAAGCCACCAGCCATATCTACTCCTGGAGAAAATCTTATGATAGGGGAAGAGTGGTCGATGCTATCACCTCCTTTCTTAAATGCTGTGTACAACTAGCAATCTCTGTGCTTTCTGATATCTGACATGAGATCTCAATTTGATCACCTTATATGTGGACAAGGAAGGCTTATGATAAATAAGCTCTTAATTTCTTAGCTCTTTTACGAGATGTCAAAGATGATCTAATGTGGAGCCACGTTGCCTCCTGTTGATCACAGTTTCATTTTCCATAGACAAAATGCTGACTAAACATGGCCCAAGTTTATGTTCTCATCTTTACTGTGTAAAATTTCAGGAAATTTTCCTTTTATCTAAAGAGTTTAGACCTTACGTGTAATAAATAACATGAAAATGGACTGTTGTAAACATATTTAGTGATTTTATTTTGATATGGCACATTTTGATTTATAGTATAATTAGGTATCAGTGAAACCTCAAGAATTTTATAAAAGGATGAATAAGCAACACTATTTTAGATTTTTGCATTTGTTGATCTTATTTTGTAGAAGACAATGATCTCTTTTATCTTAAAATGTTCTGTCTAGAGAAATAATTCAATTTCTTTACTTTTCAAAGTCTCACATCACTTGTCATCATGAAAGTACATGCCATTATCAAAAGCTTTCCAGAATTTTGAGTTTTTGTTAATTTATAGAAAGAACAGGGATTTATAACAATAATATATAATGTTAATTCACTGTATTTAATTTGTAAATATTATATCTTGATTCATTGTTCTTTAATAATTGTGTCTGCTGATGCAATATCATATCATTATTAGATGGATATAATAAAAATCAATAAATAGTATGTATTATTAATTGAAGATATTTACAGAATATTTTGACATATGTAGTTAGGTGAATTATATTGTAAGCTTAAAGCACACTAATAATATTTAATTCTAGTTTTCATATACTACACTAATTCTGTGTTATCATTTTATATATGTATTATATGTAGCAAACACTTAATATATTAACTTATTAATATATTAGCTTTTAATAGCACTTCTGCTCCTAATAAAATAGTAAAATAAGAAGAATATCGTAATAAACTTACTTATTCAGCAAATTTTATAATGTTTTAATAAGGAAAAGAAAAATGTTTCTTTAATGACTTAATAATAGATGCCAAGAACAGTATTATAGAGCAAAAAATGTAACTTATTTGCCTTAATTGAAAGCCTCCATTTTTCTTTTACCAAGTGAATGATTAGAAAGAAAGACTAAGATTTTGTTGGAATACTTCTTCCATCATAGATAGAATAATAATTTCAGTAATCATTCAATATAAATTTGTAAAAACGCTCTGCCATATAATAATCTTCAGTCTGAATGGAATTAGCTTTATTGTGAGTCACTAAATATGTATAAAATCAACTTAAAAAACATTCTGACTCTATCTAGACTACCAAATCCCTAAATGTTTTTCAAAATTGTTATATATCAGAGTGATCTTTTGATAGAATCAAAGTGTTCCACCACTTGATAATGTCCTTAACACTATAAATAACATTATATACTAGATTCGATAAAACATTAAGTGATTTGTAGCTGTGTGGTGAAGAGGTGAATGCAATGGCTGTAGAGGCATAACATAAGGAACATGGTGATTGCATGTTTCCACTGAATTTTAATTTTATGTATTTATTTATTTAATTTCAGTTTTTTTAAATTTGCAGTTTTTTTAATCAGAAGATAAATTACTGGACATTTTGAATGTTCCCAATAATTTAACTTAAATTGAATACAGAAAAACAATATTCAGAAATATTAAACACATCAATTTTAATTATCTACCAAATAATAATGTTAATTTAGAAAATATCATGATAAAAACAGAATCTGTCCTAGTTTACTCACAAAATATTAAAGTGTTTTTATCAAAAATTCTTATAATGGTAATTAAATTTTTATCTTCAGACTGGAGAAGTATTTTCTCTGTTATTAAACAAAAAGTGGAAAATAAGCTTCATTTTTTTATCTCTGTATTCGATACTGCTAGCTACACTGATTTCATGGAAGGAATGGAGACAATCCATAGCAAAAACAAACAAAAAAATCCCGCAAAAAAGAAAGACAACAAAAAAAAATCATGTACAAAATTTGACATTATGTAGTCCCTCTTCACCTTGATTTTTCTTATAATAAAGAAGGTATTAGATTCCAAAAACAAAAATTAATTTAAATATTAATAGAACTCCTCCACATACTTTCAGAGAAAGAAAATTGTTTTCAAAGCAGGTAGTCTGTGAGATCTTGTATGTTTTTATCATGCCAAATAGATAGCTTCACCTTTTTCAAGATTTTAGTGAACCTTTGCTGACAGGAGCTCTTAGTTGCCATTCCCCGCTCCTCGTTCCCAAACATCTAGACTGTAAAATTTGATTCCAGCCTGTCAAGCATTAAGCGGCAATAATTATTTCTGAAGTAGGGAAGGTGAAGTGTGACAGCCATTTCATATCAACGACCTTTTCCAAGCTTCGTAAAACTTTCAGGTTTCTTTTTCTTTCTCTACTTCTTATGGAACAACCAAAGAGAAAAGAGAGCTAGGGAAAACAGAACTTAGGTTTTTCTTATGTGCTGCATTTTTTTTTTTTTTGCAACAAACTATCTTTTTAAAATTAGACTGGTAACAATAAGCAAAAACTGAAACACAATTTATAGTTTCCTAGGCTCTTTAAACATGATTGTGTTATGTTATTACCCTTAATGAGAGCACTGGTCTTAGTTTATTTAAAACGACAACCACAAAACCCTGTAGTTTAGTTTGCAGAATAATTATTGGAGATAAATTCCATAGATTGTGGAGAGTATTACATTACTGCTGCAGTGTGACCTTAATTTCTATTATATAATTGGTTAACCATGGAAGGTACATTTATTGCCATTATTTGGATAGATGCTAATAATTCAGTTAAAATAGTAAAAACTTATTCTGGTCATTAAAAGTCTTTAGTTAGAAATAACACTGTACATTTTTATTATTTTCTTTAGAGACATACATTGTATTACTAGACCGGTATTTCTGAAAGTAGATAACAAAACTTTAGAATCACTTGAGCTGATGTTAAGAATGCACATTCTCAAGTTCAGTCTTTCAAATCAGAAACTGGAAGGCCAAAAGGACTACAGCGTGTACATGTTTTATAAGACTTAATATCTCCATCCCTGACTGTGATGCTAATGTACACTAAAGTCTGGAAACTATTGATGTAGATGTAACTCAGAAGCCGTGTTTTAATCGCTTTAGGAAAAATGAGCTATGCTAGATCAATTTATTTTCCTTTGAAATCAAAATAATAAGCTTTGTAAAAGTAGGTAAGGCGGTTTCCATTTTTATTGTTTAAGTTTGGAAAAGTGTATGCTGGGAACATAAAGAATGAATGGCTATGATCTGAATGTTTGTGTCTCTCCAAAATTCATATGTTGAACTCCTAACCCCCAAAGTGATGTATTAGCCTTTTGGAAAGTGATTAAGTCAAAGAAGTTGCAGTCTCATGAATGGGATTTATGCCCTTACAGAAAAGGCTCCAGGGGGCTCATTTGCTTCTTCCACCATGTGAGGATTCAGCAAAATGATGCTGTCTATGAATCAGGAAATGGACTCTCACCATATACCAAATATGCTGGCACTTTGATCTTAGGCTTTCAGCTACCAGAACTGTAGGCAATAAATTTCTGTTTTTGATAAACTCTCCAGTTTATGATATTTTGTTACATCAGCCCAAAGGGACTAAGATATGGATCCTACCTGTGGAATGTAGGTGATCATTCCAACTGTTTAAATTGCTTTTGTGTTCCCACTGGAAAGACACAGTGCTTAGTGCATACCTGGAATATTGGCACACAATACACAAAGGAGGGATCAGTATATATAGTTCTTTGTAGGCCATGGTGTGAATTGAGGCTTTTCTTCTGTATGAGATAAGAAGCTGTAAGAGTGTTTTAAACAGAAGAGTGGAGTACAACTTACCTGTCCTTTAGAAATTCATACAGAGCCAAAAAAGAGCCCAAGATCCCAAATAGCCATAGCAATCCTAAGCAAAAAGAGCAAAACAAGAGGTGAGACTCCTTGACTTCAAACTATAATACAAGTCCAAGGTAGCTCACAAAAAAGCAGACACATACACCAACGGAACAAGTTACAGAGTCCAGAAATAAAGTTATACACCTACAACCATCTGATCTTCCACCAAGTTGAAAAAAATGAGCAATGGGAGAAAGGACTCCCT
>CAUYQU010093847.1:0-19324 GCA_963574635.1 Cheracebus regulus | reverse complement strand
CTTTAGATTACTGTAGTTGGGGGGTGGCGTGGGGCTCCCGTGTCGTCCCTGGAGATGCGATGGGCAGCGCGAGGAGCCGCGACTTTCTTCTCTGTCCTCTCCCCTCCACTCCCCTCCCCTCCCCTCCCCTCTCTCCTCTCTCCTCTCTCCTCTCTCCTCTCTCCTCTCTCCTCTCTTTTCTTTTTTTCTTTTATTTTTGAGACAGTGTTACTTTGTCACTAGGCACCAGTCTGGAGTGCAGTGGTGCGATCTTGGCTCACTGCAACCTCTGCCTCCCAAGTTCAGGCATTTCTCCTGCCTCAGCCTCCCGAGTAGCTGGGACTACACGTGCACGCCACCACGCCCAGCTAATTTTTGTATTTTTTTTTAAGTAGAGACAGGGTTTCACCATATTGGCCAGGATGGTTTCGATCGCTTGACCTTGTGATCCACTCACCTCGGCCTCTCAAAGTGCTTGGATTACAGGCGTGAGCCACCGTGCCGTGCCCAGGTGATCTCTTGAGGTTGGGAGTTTGAGACCAGCCTGGCCAACATGATGAAACCCGTGTCTACTAAAAATACAAAAATTAGCCAGGCGTGGAGGCACCCGCCTGTAATCCCAGCTCCTCAGGAGACTGAGGCAAGAGAATCGCTTTAACCCGGGAGGCAGAGGTTGCAGTGAGCTGAGATCGTGCCACTGCCCTCCAGCCTGGGTGATAGAGCAAGACTCAGTCTCAAAAAAAAAAAAAAAAAGAAATCTTTACATTAGGAAATAACTTTCTTTCTTTTGCATACAAAGTCAAAGGAAATAATTTTCTTATGGAAACCATGTTGTAAATGGTAGTTGGGTTCCCAGCTCTAGACATTAAAAAAAACTTCTGAGCTTTTAATAGTTGTGCGTTGTGATAGTTTTGCAGTACTTAAAGATTTATAGGTACAGTGATAAAGTGGACCCAAACAGGATTTCATTGTTTATTATTGTTCCTTAGATGCTGCTTGAATCCAGGGCTTCGTTTATAATACTTAACTGCTGCCTGTAGGGGCTATATCTGTATCATTTGTGTTAATAGTGACCTGGAGTTTTGTACTTTCTAGAACCTATGTGGGTATATATGATTGCCTTGTAGTAAGTTAAAGGGAGAAAAAAATTAAATCACTAACAGTGAGTTTAGTATTTTCACAAATAGCAAATTCTTTGAAATTTAGTTGAGATTTATCTGCTTTATATATTGTCTAATTTAAATCCTCACTTGCTTTATAAATTCAGAGCCATTATTCAGTGCTCTAAAATCCTCTACGGGTTTGAATTTAAAACATTTGGCTAGGTGGGGTTTAAAATGATGGTAAAACTGCTCCTTCAGGATATTTAGTATTAAAAAAAAAAACTTAGACTGAATGTAGTCTCTACAGCTCTATTTGTCATCCAAGCAGGTCCTCATACTTTTAGAAAACACACTGAATTGATTAATGTTACAAAAAGTCATCAGGCTAATTTGTAAGCAGTGATACCTGCTTTAGTTTAACAGCGGGCACCTTGCCTGGGGTCTAATCATTGCTACCTTGGTAGTCATTCAAGGCCGGGCGTAGTGGCTCACGTCTGTAATCCAAGCACTTTGGAGGCCAAGGCGGGTGGATAAACTGAGGTCGGGAGTTCAAGACCAGCCTTACCAACATGGTAAAACCCCGTCTTAAAAAAAAAAAAAAAAAAAAAAGATAAGTCATTCATTTGGAATGTACCATAATTTTAATTGAATCTAACATGTGTCAACTATAAGATTAATCATTTTGTGCATTATTGAGAAATTATACTGCCAGGAAGACTCTGGCACATCTGGCACAGACTTTTCTTGTTAGAATTATCTTATTTATTGTTTTTAAAGCTCGTTTGAATTTATGTAGCAAATAAGAATGGATTTTTATTATATAGTGTATGCTTTTATTGCATGTATGAAAATGAAAATAGAAGTAAAATAAATTTGTTAAGATAGTTCTAAAATTTCTGGGTATTTAGAGTCTGACTTTTCTAAATCAGTTTTGAACTTGGCATTGTAGAAATCTCCAGCTTTGTTCCTCCCTCTCCCCACCAGCCATTCAAAGTATTGGTGATGCAGTAGTTAAGGGAATGTTCTATTATTTTGACATCAATTTAAAATTTAGTCATTTGATACTTTCGAAGATCTTAAGAACAATATAAGCTGTTTAATTTTTAACCCCTCTTTATTCTTCAGGGCTGCTGCATGTGGCCACATGGGTTATGCAGTGTCATGTGTCAGTATCATAGCAAACCATAACAAACTTCGCTGGCTGTGTGTCCCCCTCACCTTTCTTTCTGAGGTCCTGTAAATCACTTGGAATCATTCCTTAAATGATGAATAGTTACTTCACAACATCTCATTGCTGTATTTGCTTTTTTTCTATTATATAATAAATTTAGTTTTGGTACAGAATCATACTGTTTTGAAGACGTTTAAAGCAGCAGTTTAAAACATTGGCCTTTGTTCAGACAGCTGACACAGCTCGCACCTAGCCAATAGCATTTGTAAGTTTGCGTCAGTTTTAAGATGCACTCTAATTTCAGAGAAATTAAAATGTTTTTAAAAAAGGTGTCTTATATGTTTTTTTTTTAATTTTAATTTTTTAAAAATTGAGACAAGGTCTTGTTCTGTTGCTGAGGCTGGAGTACAGTGGTACAATCACGACTCATTGTAGTCTCAACCTCCTGGGCTTATGTAATCCTCCCACCTTATCCTTCCTAGTAGTTGGGACTACAGGCTCGCACCATCATGCCTAGCTAATTTTTGTATGTTTTTGTGGGGATGGGGTTTTGCCATGTTGCCCAGGCTGGTCTTGAACTCCCAGGCTCAAGTGATCCACCCACCTTGGCCTCCCAAAGTGCTGGGATTACAGGTGTGAACCACCATGCTCTGCTGTTACGTTTTCTTTGAATCATCAGTTGTTTTAAGAAGTGAGGAGGGTACTAAGTTTACCTCAGCTTTAGTCTGGTTTGCACCCTTTGTCTGGTGGGGGAGCAGGGAATCAGGGTCAAGTGAGAACATGATAATCTCCCTTGGAGTCTGCTTGGTTTACACAGGACCAGAAATACCTTTCAGAAGGAAGGCAGATAAATGCATAGCTGATTATTAAGGTTAGCACACTTTTACTTTGCTGTTTCTAAGCTTTATACATATTTGTAGTTTATTATTTTTTAGGTCATTTAAACAGAGGCAACAGGGTGATAAAGGGAGAGAATCCTTAAGTTGGTCCCCAGTGGCCTTTGTGATGTATCTTAGAGATATTTTACAGTATACAGTTGTCCCTCAGTATCCATGGGGTTTGGTTCCAGGATGTCCTTCAGATGTTAAAATCCTTGGATGCTCAAGTCCCTAATGTAAAATGGCATAGTATTTGTGTATAACCTATGTACATTCTTCTATATATATTAACACCTCTAGATTACTTATAATGCTAAATACAACATAAATTCTATGTAAATAGTTGTTATGCTGTATTGTTTAGGGAACAATGACAAGGAAAATAAGTGTCTATACATGTTGGTACAGATTTGATTAAATTTTTTCCATCTGAGCTTGATTGAATCCATGGACACAGAACCTTTGAATATGGAGAGCCAGTTATATTTACAATGTTTATAGTATTTTCCATTCTTTAAGATCTCATATCTTAAGATTACTTTCAAAATGTCACTTGTGACCAGCCTGTCCAACGTGGTAAAACCCCGTCTCTACTAAAAATTCAAAAATCAGCTGGGTGTGGTGGCATGCACCTGTAATCCTCGCTACTCAGGAGGCTGAAGCAGGAGAAGCACTTGAACCTGGGAAGCAGAGGATGCAGTAAGCTGAGATCATGCCATTGTACCCCAGCCTGGGTGACAGAGCAAGACTCTGTCTCAAAAAAAGAGAAAGCAATGTCACTTGTGAAATTCATTAGCTTATTATTATTATTATTTTTGTTTTATTTATTTTTTTAGGAGATGGAGTCTCACTATGTTGCCCAAGCTCGTCTTGAACTCCTGGGCTCAAGTCATCTGCCTGCCTTGGCCTCCCAAATTATAAATTTATTTTTATTTATTTTTTAGAGACACGGTCTCACTCCCATCACCTAGGCTGGAGTGTAGTGTCAGAACCACAACTCACTGCAGCCCCAAACTCCTGGGCTCAAGCTATCCCTCTGCCTCATCCTCCGAGGCAGCTAAGACTCCTGGCGTGTACCGCTATGCCCAGTTATCTTTAAATTTCAGAGACCACGTTTAAATTTTTGAGCCCAGGAGTTAGAGACCACGCCTTCAACTCTTGGGCTCAAATAATTCTTCCATCTCTGCCTCCCAAAGCCCTGGCATTACAGGTATGAGCCACCTTGCCTGATGGTTCTTGGCCCGATCCAATAAACTTTTTGAAAGAAGCACTAGGCTTAAGAGGCTGAGACAGGAAGGTCACTTGAGGTCAGTCTAGGAGTTTGAGACCAGCCTAAGCAACATAGTGAGACACACTGTCTGTTAAAAAAGAATCACTAGGGTGTGAAGTGCTAATAAGCAGAAGGTGAGGACAGTTGTGGCAGAAGCTATGAGATAGGTAAGGAGAGTCCTTATTTTTGTAATCTTTGATACAAGGAAGTAATAGAAACCAACATGTAAATATATTACCCTTCATTCACTCCCCATTGCTCCAGGGTTAAAGGGAGAGAATCCTTAACTTGTTCTCCAGTTCCCTGCCTGGTCTGTTCCCACCTGTCTCACTAGCTTTGTCTTATGCTATGCCTTCTTCCCCTAGATTAACATAGGAAGGTGGGGAGTCAGAATATAAGGGTCGATTTATTCATTTCACTTTGCCTGCTATATTATTGTTTTAAATAGGAGTTTTAAAATCTCATTCTTGTGACTCTGAGAATAAAATACTCTCTTGCTGTGCTTTCTGGTCTGGAATTCTGCATTCAATACCTGATTGTATGGAGATATTTTTCTCTTTTAACAGGTTTCTCCACATATAAAAATCTATTGTAAAAATACGAAAAAGAATGGCAGCAGAAACGCAGACACTGAACTTTGGACCTGAATGGTGAGTTTTCAAAATCTCATCCTCTTTGATATTGGATGACTAATTCAGTAGTAAAATATTTGACAGGTGCTAGGTGGTTTATAAGTATGCATGTTTTTGAGACTTTTGGTTTATGTGCCTAGCTGAAAACAGTGCGTGCTAGTTCAGGAATAAATTATATTTGGTAAATGAGTGCATTCTATACTTAATTAAAATTTTTTTTCTTGGTCTGGTTATGTATGTAATGATGACAGGAGTCCCACCACCCTAGAAAATTATTTTCTTTTTATTTGAGTCATTGTCTAGGTGCATATACAATTTTATATAAGTATAATTAAAACATTTTTATGTCTAAATGTTTTCTGCCACACTGTTTTGTCATGGCTATTCATAGACTTCATTTGAGAAATAGTTTTCATTGAAGTATTATTTTAAAGATGCACTAGGCAGGTAGTTCAGTATTATACTGGCTGTTAGCAGTAGCCTATCTAGGATTGAGTTAGCATTGGCCATAATAACGATTAATTGACCTTTGAGTCTCTTACAGATGTGTTTGGACCCCGAATATGGAATTCTCATGGAATTTTGAGATCCATCACATTGTAGTGTGACTTCCCCCCTCCCCTCCTTCCTTTTCCCCCAAAGTTGGTGATTGAAGATCCTCTCTTCAGTGGCATGAATAATAATAATAATTACCTTTTCTATTCAAACCTCGGGCAACCCCTTTGGTAATAACAGAAACAGTATCTAAAATAGATAAATTGGATTTGTGTCTTAAACATTCTTGGTTGTTGGGGTGGGGGTGGTTCAATAAATGATGCAGACTTCCTGTAGTAACTCTATTTGAGGAGTCTTATTAACTTACCCTATTAGAAACATTTCTTTTTATTAATATATGTAATCTCTAAGTTTTCTTAACCTTTATAACCAGCATTTGGAGACAGAGGAGAAATCAATATTTGAAGTTCTGAGAACTGATACAACTCTTATATTTTGAGAGTTTATTTAGAACATGTTAACCTAAGTAATACTGTACTTGTTTTAGTTATTCTTTAATATTTTTAAAACAATTTTCTTATCAAATTAATATATTTCTAAAAAAATTAGAAATTACTAGTAAGCCAGAAAATATCGTCATAATTTCAACATCCATGGTACACACTGTAAATATCTTAGTGTATCTTTCCAGGTGGTGTTTTGTATACTTATTTGTATATATGTACATTTATTTTTACAAAAATG
This sequence comes from Cheracebus regulus, assembly GCA_963574635.1. Lineage (NCBI taxonomy): Eukaryota > Metazoa > Chordata > Mammalia > Primates > Pitheciidae > Cheracebus > Cheracebus regulus. The sequence goes on along the minus strand of CAUYQU010093847.1, from coordinate 13,052 downwards.
AGATCACACTGTACCTTCAGTTTTGTAGCCTGCTTAAAGAAATAACCAAATCAGAAACATCTTTTTTTAATCAATAAATGTTTTCTGTTCTATTAAATGGTTGCATTGTATGGATGTACCATCATTTATTCAACTTGTCCTCTACATGTGACATTTAGAAGCTGTTCTCAGTTTTTCATTATAAAAATATTTTAATGAAAATTCTTATAGTGTAAATCTTTACACCTTAATAATTTCTTTTATCAGGTGGTTTTAAATTCATATAGGTTACTTTGTAAACCATTTTGTGTACAACTCATCTGCCTTTATCTAGAATTTGTAACTGCTTCTCTTTTATATTTACATACCCTTGTCTGTTTCTTCATAAAAACATGGTTAAAATTGTCAGCTAATTTAAGGAAGTTGTTTTTTTTTTCAGCATCCTGCTGTTTATTGGTAACAGAAAGGGAACACCAGGAATTTAGACATAACAAAAGGAAAAACAAAAACTGATAATGTTTTAGAGTCAATACACACTTAACTTGATGCCCTATATCATGGGTTGGCAAACTATGGCATGTGGGGCTATACAGTTTTTGTAATTTTCATTGAAAGACAGACATTCATTTCCATATTTTCGGACTGCTTCCATGCTATAGTGGCAGGGTTGACAGAGGCCATTTGGTTCACAGAGCTTAAATATTAATTATCTGGCCCTTTACAGAAACAGTTTGCTGGCTCCTGCCCTACACCATGAGTTCTCAAGATTGTCTTTTTTTTTTTTTTTGGAGATGGAGTCTCACACTGTCGCCCAGGCTGGAGTGCAATGGTGCAATCTCGGCTCACTGCAACCTCTGCCTCCTGGGTTCACGTGATTCTCCTGCCTCAGATTCCCGAGTAACTGGGGATTACAGGCGCACACCAGCACACCTGGCTAATTTTTTGTATTTTTAGTTGAGACGGGGTTTCATTATGTTGGTCCAACAGGTCTCGAACTCCTGACCTCATGATCCGCCCGCCTCAGCCTTCCAAAGTGCTGGGATTACAGGCATGAGCTACTGCGCCCAGCTAAGATCATCTCATTCTAAATAACATGTAGTACTGAGCATCTTCCAATAGTATCTTACACATCTTTCTTTTTATTGATACTCTGAAGTTTTATTTGATGGTATTTCACTTGATCAGTTCAGTGTTTTGTACAAAATTTGAATTGAGGTAGCTTTAAACAGAGGGCAGTCACCATTTCCATCCTTAAACAGTAGCCTCACCTAATTGTACATCTGTTACCTTGCAGACATTAGAGCTTAGGAGCATTCCCTTAGTCATCTGAAATGCTGATGAACTGAGGAATGGAGGTGTAAGTAGGCATAATGCCCTATTTGTATCATCTGTCAAAATTCCTTCTGGCAAAGGGAAATTATGCAGCCCTTAAGTAACCCAGGTAATCTTGAGCTGGAAGGTTGCAGCATGAATAGAGAGCACTACCTTATTTTTCTTCATGTAACATTACATTTTTTGTGAAACTTGAGGTAAAGAGCTGTGCCCAGGATACTTGAGAATCAAGATTTAGATAGATGACATTGAACCAGTGTGCAGTTAACTCTAAATGAGACAGAAACACTTAGTGATACTGTTTACTACGATCATCATTTTTGTGAATAATGTAAAACATAATGTTCAATAAAGGATGCTTAAAATGAAGCAATGTATTTGTATCTGGGGGCAGTTGTGAAGATGGGAGAGCATTGAAAATTTTGGTAAGGACAGACCATGAATGGCTGTAAGCTTTAACTTTTTTTTCTTTCCTCTCTCTGATGGAGTTAGTTTCGCTGTTGCCCAGGCTGGGGTGCAGTGGTGTGATCTCAGCTCACTGCAACTTCCGCCTCCTGGGTTCAAGCAGTTCTCTTGCCTCTGCCTCCTGAGTACCTGGGATTACAGGCACCCACCACCATGCCTGGCTAATTTTTGTGTTTTTAATAGAGAAGGGGTTTCACCATGTTGGCGAGGCTGGTCTTGAACTCCTGACCTCAGGTGATCCCCCTGCCTCAGCCTCCTAAAATGCTGGGAGTGCAGGCATGAGCCATCTCGCCCTGCCAAAGCTTGAACTTTTTAAGGTCTGTGGAATTGTTAGGTCTTAGATTATTTTTGTACTTATAATAAAAAAAGTATATTGCATTATCGTCAAAGCAGTTTAAAAGGTTATGATACATATAATGCCAAGTATATCTTTTCTAGATGTAAAGCAATAATGTCTTTCTTTGCTTTCATTTCCTCAAATGCTACCACCTTAGACCTTTCCTGACAATATATAACTCTCCACCCCTTATTCCCTCTCTTCCTTGCCTAATTTTTCTTCATGTTTTATATCAAAATGTAACATGCCAAATATTTACACATTTATTTTATTATTTATATCCTATCTTCCAACCCCCACTAGACTGTGAGCTCCATTGAGAGCAGGTACTTTGATGTAGATCTTTGTACAGTTTACTGCTGTATGTCCAGTGCCTGGCACATAGGTACTGAATAAATATTTATTAAATGGATGAGTGAATTGTTGGAAAGTAGTTTTTAATGTTTTGCTATTGTAAATGATATATATGTATACCCTTGAACAATTTTGTTTCTATCACTGATTATTTTGATTAATTTCTTGAAAGTGAAGTTATTAAATCAAAAGTTTTATTTTTAAGGCTTTGGATGATACGTAGACAGTTTGGCCCCCTGAAGGATTGTGTGAATTTAATTCTCATCTCCTGTGTGTTTACGCTTGACAAAACACTAAGCACTGTTTTGATAGTTTTTTTTTTTGGTGCTAAATTCCTTAGATTTAGGTCTTTTAGAGTTTTTTGTTGTTAGTCTCAGTAACAAAATAAACCCACTCATTACAGAAAATCTGGAGGAAACAGTACAAGAGGAAAAAGAAAAGGGTTCGGCATGGGCCAGGCACGGTGACTCACGCTTGTACTCCCAGCACTTTAGGAGGCCAACGCAGGCGAATCACCTGAGGTTAGGAGTTCGAGACCAGCCTTGCCAACATGATTAAACCCAGTATCTACCAAAAATACGAAGTTAGCCAGGCATGGTGGCACATGTCTCTAATCCCCGCTACTTAGAAGGCTGAGACAGGAGAATAGTTAGAACCTGGGAGGCGGAGGTTGCAGTGAGCCAAAATTGCACCATTGCACTCCAGCCTGGGCAACAGGACTGGGCAACAAGAGCGAAACTCCTTCTCAGAAAAAGAAAGAATGAAAAGGATTAGGCATGGTGGCTGGCCCCAGGCTCCAAGCACTTTGGAAGGCAGAGGCATGAGGATCACTTGAGCCCAGGAGTTCAAGACAAGCCTAAGCAACACAGTGAGACCCCGTTCTCTACAAAAAATAAAAACAATTAGTCCGGCATGGTGCTGCTTATGTTTGGTGTCAGCTACTTGGGAGGCTGAAGTGAGAGGATTGCTTGAGCCTGGGAGGGTGAGGCTGCCGTGACTGTGCCACTGCACTCTATCTAGCCTGAGTGATAGAGCAAGACCCTGTCTCCAAAAAAGTAAAAGAAAACAAAAAGACCACCAAAGGGAAAGGTTTAAGTTACCCTAATCCTACCACCCAAAGTAGCTTTTATTGGTTTGTATCCTATTTGCAAACATATCTTCAAAACATTTAAAAAACAAATATTTTGGCCGAGTACAATGGCACATGCCTGTAATCCCAGCACTTTGGGAGGAAGAGCTGGGTGGATCACTTGAGGTCAAGAGTTCGAGATCAGCCTGGCCAACATGGTAAAACCCCATCTCTACTAAAAAAAAATTACAAAAATTAACTGGATGTGGTGGTGTGCACCTGTAATCCTAGCTACTCGGTAGGCTGAGTCAGGAGAATTTCGTGAACCTGGGAGGTGGAGTTTGCAATGAGTTGAGGTCACGTCACTGCACTCTAGCCTGGACCACAGTGAGACTTTGTCTTAAACAAACAAATATTTGGTGATTTAAAACACTTTTGAGGATAAAAATCTATTCAAGTGTGGTGGTGTGTACCTGTAGTCCCAGCTGTTGAGGAGGCTGAACCTGGAAGATTGCTTGGACCTAGGAGTTTGAGACCAACCTGGGCAACATAGTGAGAACCCGTCTTAAAAGAAAAAAAAAAAAAAAAAAAGACTAACCAGATAAGTTTATATAAGGACTTTATTATAGGGAGAATAATTATAGATAGTTACCTTTCTGGGAAAAGAGTCAAGAAAGCTCCTTTGAGATTTCCTCTATCTGATCTCCACTGTCTTAAGGAAGTTTTCCCAGGTCTTTCCTTGCAAAGTTGAGGAAAGTACATGTTTTCTTCCCCAAAGCATTTTACTTATACATTTGTTAAAATAGTTAGATGGCTTTGTAGTATATCTGTATATGTATTTGCGCTTTGCTCAAGAAGAGCTAATTCCATTGAGAAATGCACTATATTTCTCTCTTTTGGTAAGCCCATTGTTTAGCTTAGTGTATGGGACATTGGCATTAATATTTAGTTAACCAGTTAATAAATGAATGTTGATGAAGGAATTAGATCTTATGGGCCGGATAACAGAATGCAAACCTGAGATTTTGCTACCTTACTGTCAATAATTGTGGAATTATGCAAAAAAAGAGAAGTTCTGGAGGAATAAGATGTGTTAATATTCCCAGTTTTCAAAAAGGGTAAAACGCTTCTATGTGAACTGAAGGAGTAGTAAATTAGATGTTATTGAAGGGAGTGTTTTAGAAGAGAGTATTTGTTCAGAAAACATTTTATCAGATGCTGCGGTTTTATGTCTTGGGTTAGGTGCTAAGGCAATAAGGATAAAAATACATGATACCTGCTTTTGAATTTAATGGGGAAGCTGACAGGAAATAATTTAACTGTCATAGTGCTGTAAAGGAATTATAATGCAAGCATAGGATAGTCAGTTGCGTGTTTGATTTTTCCACTTAGATGTCTTATAAGCATCTCATACTCCATACTTTTCTAAAACTGATCTCACCAGTTTTGCCTTTATTTATTTCATTTTAATACCGTATGTGCCTGTTTGCGCAAGGTGGAAGTCTCAGAGTTACTGTTGATAATTCCTTTTATTTCTCTGTCCCTATATCCAGTCTGTCACAACATCACATCAATTCTATTTCTACAGTATCTCTGGAATCTGTTCACTTCTTTGAATCTCTACTGCTGTCACCTTACTGAAAGTCACCACCATCTCTGACATAAACTTCTGTAGCAGTGGCCTACCGATGTTTCCTGGCTTCCATTTTTATTTGTTATCTAATTGTTTTCCTCACAGCAGTCAGAGTAATCATAAAAAGTAAATTAGTAAAGAATTCTCTAAAATCCTTCAATATGTGTATATCCACTTACGTGACTTTATTATTTTCTTCCACTAGCCTCTTAGTTTCATGAAGGCTGGACAGGAACTTGTGTTTAACAAGGCCTTGAAGATCTCAAATTACCTTCTTTCCACCCTTTCCCCCCAACTGTCTTTCCAACTCTCTATCCTCATTATTCCTTTCTCCTTCCCACGTAACCTCCCTTCTCCCCAGCACCTCTCTCCACCCTGTTGGTGAAAAAGATTAGGAAGACTATTCCTGATAGCAGAAAGGACATGTGTGAAGATAAGAAGGCAAGGAACTGATTTAAGAGAGGAGTTTCATGATGCATAATGTTTACCTTATTATAATGTGAAGTGTGAGAGAGATAGATTAGCTTGGAGGCAGCCCTTCTGTGTTAACAAGGCTTGGATTTTACTCGTCATTGTGTGCCAGTGAAAAAAGAATTGGGGCTGGACGCAGTGGCTCACCCCTGTAATCCCAGCACTGGGAGGTTGACATGGGTGGATCACCTGAGGTCAGAAGTTCAAGACCAGCCTGACCAATATAGTGAAACTCCATCTCTACTAAAAATACAAAAATTAGCTGGCCATGGTGGCATGCGCCTGTAATCCCAGCTATTTGGGAAGTTGAGACAGAATGGCTTGAACCCAGGAGGTGGAGGTTGCAGTGAGCCTAGATTGTCCATTGCACTTCAATCCAGCCTGTGTAACAGAGTGATACTCTGTCTCAAAGAGAAAAAAAGAAAGAATTCATGGTAACATAGGGGAATAAGACTAGTAAGATCATTTAGGATGCTGTTGCAGCAATCCAGGCAGGAAATTGAAGTGTGTGAACAAGATTTAGGTTAGTTGGATCAGGGGAAGACTCGAGAGATTCAGAATTTAAAACTAGTAGGACATGGTAATTGGGTATGAGAGATGGTTGAAGGTGAGCAGTAAAGGATGAATTCCAGATTTTTAATCCAGTGGCTGATTAGATTGGGATGTCCTTAACTGCATTTGAGAGTATGGGCAGTGAAGGAGTTGGGATGAATAAACTGATGAGTAGGGTTAGGGTTTTGGGCATATTGAAATTTTGGGCTTTACATGGTTGTGTATGAAAACCTGACTATAGGAGAGGTCACAGCTGGACTTGAGAATAGCAAGCTTACACAGAAGTGCTTTTTGACTCCCACATCTTCATACATTGTTTATTGACTATCCAAATTGCTTTCATAAGGTGAAGTTTGGATTTTGGACAACACTTAACAAGCAAAGATTTTGGGAGTATCATGGGGTTTTGGGGGGCCTGCTGCTGCCACTTATTTAATACCCATTTAGAGTTGGGCCTCCTTTATTAAACAGATCTCAGTATAGGCCAGGAAGATGAAGGTGATAATTTATGGAAAATAATCCCTTGGATTTGGCAATGTTGAGGTGGTTGATGAGCAAACAGCTCAGGAGCCAGTGGAGTGGTAGAAGAAGCCAGGTACATGACACTGGGTTTGGAAGTGACTGAGAAGTGAGGAAGTAGAGATGTTTCTGAATGAAGAGGAAAGAAGAACAGTGCATAGCTAGAAGGGGGATGCTGCATAAAAGTTTTAAACAGCCGGGCACGGTGGCTCAACGCCTGCAATCCCAGCATTTTGGGAGGCTGAGGCGGACAGATCACCTGAGGTCAGGAGTTCGAGACCAGTCTAACTAACATGGTGAAACCCCATCTCTACTAAAAATATAAAAATTAGCTAAGTGTAGTGGCGGGCACCTGTAATTCCAGCTACTTGGGGAGGCTGAGGCAAGAGAATTGTTGGAACCCGGGAAGTGGAGGTTGCAGTGAGCCGAGATCATGCCATTGCACTCCAGCCTGGGCAACAGAGCAAAAGTTCATCTTAAAAAAAAAAAAAGTTTTAAACAAATCCAGAGGTAGGTTTAGAGACAGAGGTACACACATAGGGATTAAATTTCTAGAAGAGAGGGTTGTATGGAGGAGATAAAGATTATTGGTGAATTTTTTTAAGCTTTTAGGTTCGGGTGTACTCGTGAAGGTTATGTAGGTAAACTTGTATCATGGGGGTTTGTTGTACAGATTATTTCATCACCCTAGTATTATTTCTAGTACCCAGTGGTTTTTTCTGCTCCTCTTTCTCCTCTTGCCTCCCACCCTCAAGTAGACACCAGTGTCTGTCATTCCCTTCTTTGTGTTCATGAGTTCTGGGGTTTTTAGTGAAGAATAGTACCCAAATATGTTTTAACTTTTCCAAGTATCTGTAGGTGAACAGGGACTTGGAATAGAATGTGTTGATTATTGACTCATAGTACAGCCATTATCCTAATTCAGACAACCATCTTTTAGTTTGAGTAACTGCCAGTTTGCCTCAGTTTATTTTCATAGTGCCTGAAGGAATCTCTGATTGTATTATTGTGTTATTTTTATATTTTTTAATTTTTTTGAAGATAGAGTCTCACTCTCACCCGGGCTAGAGTGCAGTGATGCGATCATGGATCACTGCAGCCTCTACTGCCTGAGGCTCAAGTGATCTTCCTACTTCAATCTTCCAGGTAGCTGGGACTACAGGCATGTACCACCATGCTCTGCTAAGTTTTTGATGTTTGGAGAGGCTGGATCTCACCATGTTGCTGAGACTGGTTTGACTGGTTTCAAATCCCTGGTCTCAAGTAATCCCCCCACCGTGGCCTCCCAAAGTGCTGGAATTACAGGTGTGAACCACCACGCCTGGCCTTTGTGTTACTCTTTTTTTTTTTTTTTGAGATAGAGAGTTGCTCTGTTGTCCAGGCTGGAGTGCAGTGGTGCAATTTCACCTTACTGCAAGCTCCGCCTCCTGGGTTCAAGCAATTCTTGTGCCTCAGCCCCCCAAGTAGCTGGGACTGCAGGTATGTGCTACCACACCTGGCTAATTTTGTGTTTTTAGTAGAGATGGGATTTCACCATGTTGGCCAGGCTGATCTCAAACTCCTGACCTCAAGTGATCCACCAGCCTTGGCTTCCAAAAGTGCTGGGTTTACAGGCATGAGCCACTGCACCTGGCCTGTTTTACTCTTAATAGGTCTGGTGACTCTAAGAAATGTTTAGTCTTAGACATTGGAAAATCATTGGAGATCCATTGAGAAGGGACAGGGTGATGAATAGATGTGAAATCTTATCGTGAGCAACAATTGAAAGAAATTAGGAATGTTAGGCCCTGGGAAGGAGTCTTTGTGGAGGCATGGTGATTATTTGTCAATATTAGAATAATTTTCATTTGAAAGAGTGCTTAGATACATACTCCACTGGTAGAAACTATTGGAAAATGTATTGGTTTGGTGTTAAGGAAGATATTTTAAAAACAATTTCTAATAAAATATATGTATATTTTAAACTGTGGCTAATTTATTTTATTTATTATTATTATTTTTTTGAGATGGAGTTTTGCCCTTCTTACCCAGGCTGGAGTGCAATGGTGCGACCTCGGCTCACCGCAACCTCCGCCTCCTGGGTTCAAGCAATTCTCCTGCCTTAGCCTCCCGAATAGCTGGGACTACAGGCATGTGCCACCATGCCCAGCTAATTTTTTTGTATTTTTAGTAGAGATGAGGTTTCACCATGTTGACCAGGATCATCTTGATCTCTTGGCCTTGTGATCCACCCACCTCGGCCTCCCAAAGTGCTGGGATTATAGGCGTGAGCCACCGTACCCGGCCTACTGTGGCTATTTTAAATAGAATTTTGAGCCCTAATTGTTGGAAAGATTGTGGTATTTTTTTTTTCTTGAGACAGGGTCTTGCTTTGTCACCTAGGCTGGAGTTCAGTGGCTGTTTACTGCAGCCTTGAACTCCCAGGCTCAAGCAGTCCTCCCACCTCAGCCTCATGAGTAGCTGGGACCGCAGGCATGAGCCACCATACCCAGATAATTTTTGTATTTTTTTTGTCAAGATGGGGTTTCATCATGTTGCCCAGGCTGGTCTTGAATTCTTGAACTGAAGTGATCCTCTCTCCTTAGTTTCCCAAAGTGTTGGGATTACAGGTGTGAGCTACTGCAGCTGGTCAATTGTCTTTTTAGTCATAAAAATCTAGGTTTGAATCTTTGTTCTGCTGTCTGTGACTGTGGGCAAGTTGTTTAACCCTTCAGCTGTATTATTGTCTGTTATGTTGGGGTTGTTATGAAGCTTAAATTTGATTAAATGAGCTAATTCATATGTAAAATGTTCAGCTTCATTGTTCAGTGGATATTCTACTTCTTCAGTAGAGAGGGCAACTTTATAGGAATCTAATAGCAGATTCTTGGAAGGTACTGGAGTAGTTCCCTTCTTCTTGGAAGGAATGATTGGACCACTCCTTCATGTTGTTTTCTTACCTAGTGGTTTAACCTGTTTTATGGGAGTTGAACTAAATGACCGCCAAGCTCAAGAATATTTGGAAAGGAAACAAAGAGTAGCAATGAGCACTCCCAGAACCCAGGTTATGATATTTCTATAAATGAAAGCGAATCAAGGCTCTCTGGAAATGATTGATTTCAGGTCTGTGGCAAGAAAAATACAAGATGATCCTGGAACATTCTGACATACCAGATAGAAAAGAAGCTGTTAAAGACTGCTAAGGTCATGTCAAAAGGACCCAAGAGCTAACCTTCAAAGATGAGACAATTTGAACACTATTAATAATTGCTATGAATTGAAATACATTAATAAAATAACATGTTACTGTTGGAAGGTGTAAGTGAATCTAGTCATCATTTTGAAAACAAATAAGAAGACTTTTTCCCTCCTTTCCTATATTAATATCATTTGGTAACTAAAGTAGTATAAGAGGGAAATTTCTCTTTGCAGAAATATTCCAAATAATACATAAGGAAGGAATGAGATAATATAATTACTTAAAACCTTAGTGAACTTAGGGATCCAAGCATTGATCATCAGTTACTGCAAGTATCACAAATACATCATCACAATGTGTGCCTCTTGATGGAATAATATACCACTGATATGAAGTATTGCCAAAAAAATAGAACCCAAATTAATGAAAATCTCAAAATCTCTGTACCCAATCACCAATTTACATGAAAAGCAAAAGACAGAAAAACGTTTAATTATATCATGGATAAAATCAGCAAAACCCAGACTTTAAAAAAATGTTTTGGGTCAGGCATGGTGGCTTATGCCTGTAATCTCAGCACTTTGGGAGGCCAAGGTGTGAGGATTGCTTGAGGCCCAGAGTTTGAGACCAGCTTGGACAACATACAAAATACAAAAATTAGCTGGGCATAGTGGTATGTGCCTGTAGTCCTAGCTGCTCAGGAGGCTAAAGAGTGAGAATCCCTTGAGCCCAGGAGGTTGAGGTTGCAGTGAGTTGTGATTGTACCCTGTACTCCATTCTGGGTGACAGTGAGACGCTGTGGGGGAAAAAAGTTCTTTGAGAAATAATATTTTTAAGTCTTAATAGATGGAATGCTAAGCCAAAAACTTTTCTTCAAAATAATATCAAAGGAAACTTGGGTGAGGTGGTGGAAAGAGGAGGCTTGGCTATGGATTGTTGGGGGCTCAGTGACTGGTACACAGGAGTTTGACATCTGCTTTTTGGTGCATTTATGAAAACACAAAAATTATCCATTATAAGTTAAAAAAAATCCTACTCCGGCAGTCTCACTTTACTAATACATATTTTTTTTTAAGTATTACTTTCTTCTTGTAAACACATTTTACTGTTTACTATGCATATACTATTTTTTCTGCCATTTTTAATGTGTACATATTTACTGTGCTTTACTTGGCCTTCATATTAATATTTAATGTGTCATAATTTAGTAGATTATTTCCTTTTTTGCTTTGTGAATAAAGCTTAGCAATTTTGGGCACATATTTCAGTGCTTTTATTGAATTTTCTCTTGGTCCCTTGGTCCCTTTCACCCTTGATATCAGCTACTCCTGACGTTAGTTTTTCCACTTGCTGTCCGACAGAGTGCTACCATAGGATCTTACTTGCCGTTTTTTGCTGATGTTTTCTTCCCTTTTTCCCCATAAAAATACATTATTTTAAAATTAAAATAGTTCTTTTTTCCCAAATTCTATTCTTTACAGGCAACTTTTGTTATCAGCGTGTAGTCTATTTTTTGTCTTCTTAGCAGTAAATGTAGTTTTTACTTTCTCTTTGTACTTTACTGCATTTTCAAATTGACCATTATCTGCTTTTATTAAAAACATTGTGAAATATTTCGGGCATAGAAATATAAATTATGATAAACACCCATGTATTCATTAGCAAGCTGCAAAAATAAAACATTGCAGATACAGTTAAAACTGCCTGTATAATCTTTCTTTTGCAGATATAACTTTATCCTGAATGTTGTGTTTGTCAATTTCATGTTTGTTTCTGTGCTTTTGCTGCAGTTTGTATGTCTTGAAACAGTATAAACCTATTTGCAGGTTTATGCATTTTGTATAAAAATTAGTACTATAGGCTGTGTTTTTATTTTTCTTTTGTATAGCATACTTTATTAAATATTTTAGCCATTACCAAATTGCCAAATAGATAATTAAATAATAAGTATTATCAAATCATTCTTTGAAGTGATTGTTTCAGTTCATGATACCACAAACACTGCTTGAAAGTTTGCCTTGTTTTACATCCTTATTAACACCTGATATTATCAGACTTACTAAGTTTTATGAATCTAATGAATGTAAGGTAGCATCTCATTTTTCTTTCAATCACATGTGCCTTTTATACTTTGGAAAAATGTGTCCCTTTTTCATTCTCTAAGCTTCATGGGGACATAGCCATGATGCCTTTTAAGTTAAGGAAGTGCCACATGGTTGTCTAGTTATCTCTCAATAAACTGCCCTCTTAGTGTGCCATGACAAAAGATTGTATTAAAGCTAAAGTCTGATACCTTGAGATAGTAGGACTTCTTTTTGCTCTTGTAAAGAACTAAAATGATGGTTTTTGACAGTGTATAGTTTAAAAAGTCTATAGCACCAGAACATTTGACATATTCTCTGTCTTTCCTATTCTAGGCTCCGAGCTCTGTCCAGTGGTGGGAGTATTACATCCCCTCCTCTTTCTCCAGCATTGCCAAAGTATAAATTAGCAGATTATCGTTACGGCAGAGAAGAAATGTTAGCACTTTTTCTTAAAGACAACAAGGTAAGGAAGTAGGAAAAGAGTTCAAAATTATGAATGAGACTTTGGGATATATACCATGACGTATCGATATGTGAAAACTGATGTATTTTACTAATGTATTCATCCATGCCTTTTCTCTCCACCTTACTATTTCCCTGCTTTGAAGCCTACAGTAGGATCTTCTGAGTGTTATCACACACTATTTTTTAGGCAACTTCATGTAAACAGGAGATAGCACTTAATGCCTTCTCTAGCTAACTTCCTCTTAACCTCCCTTTCATGTCTATTGGTATCCTAGTTCAGTGGCTAAGAAATGAAGAATTTCTCCTTTCTCTTTATTGTACCTCTTATCCTACTTTCCAGTTAAAAGTAAGGAGCAAGATGAAGAGCACCTTCAACTATTTGAGTTAAATATAAAATTTTCGTCTCTGATAAAACAGACTTTAAAACAACAAAGAACATAAGAAACAAAGACGGACATTGCATGGTGGTGAAAGGATCAATGCAACAAGAAGAGCTAACAATCCTAAATATATATGCATCCATTACAGGAGCACCCAGATACATAGGGCAAGTTCTTAATGACTTACAAAGAGACTTAGACTCCCACACAATAATAGTGGGAGACTTTAACACT
>CAUYQU010093846.1:0-40470 GCA_963574635.1 Cheracebus regulus | reverse complement strand
GGGGCTGGGCTGGACGGGGGAGGGGCTGGGGCTGGGCTGGACGGGGGAGGGGCTGGGGCTGGGCTGGACGGGGGAGGGGCTGGGGCTGGGCTGGGGCTGGGAGCTGGGCTGGGGCTGGGGAGGGGCTGGGGAGGGGGAGGGGCTGGAGCGAGGCTGGAGTGGGGCTGGGGCAGGGCTGGGCTGGCGTCCCACCTGTTTGGTAGCCTAGGCCAGCATTCAAGTACATGACAAACTCGTGCAGAGCTGTCAGGGGAGGCACAGGAAGACCCCCCTGGCCCCGGTTTTCCAGAATTCTGTTTGAGGGACATGGGGTCGCTCCTGGCAGAAGGGGGCGTGGGAAGCTGAATTGCTCTGAACACTTCTATACCTTGCTAAAAGATCAGAACCTCCAACCTGGCAATAGAGTGAGACTGTCTCAAAAAAAAAAAAAAAAAGATCAGAACCTGTTGTCTGAAGATGAAGGGCATTCACTATTTCAAGAAGTGGCCAGGGTGGCTGCTGAGGCCCCCGACCTACCTCCTTTGGAGGGCACAGGCTGAGCTGAGCAGGTTCCCATGCCAGCCTTGTCTGCACCAGTGATCTGAGGGCTCCGCCACCATCAGGAGAGAACTCTTAAGTCCTAGAAACCAAGTCGACCTAAGAGGTGGAAAATACGATGAGGAGGAAGAGATGAGAGTCCCTCCTTCCCCATCGCCGCACCCCCGCACCCCAGCCCGCAGCCCCTTCATCCTCAGCACCCACAGGGAGATGGCAGTCCCTCCTTCCCCATCCCTGCACCCCCGCACCCCGGCCCACAGCCCCTTCATCCTCAGCACCCGCAGGCTGCCGTTGAGAGGGAGGAGGGAGCCAGGTGCAGCCCTCTCAAGAAAGCCAGACTGCCCCAGGCAGGCCCTTCATGTCTCTGACTTCTTATCTTCATCTCACAGAGCAGCTGGGCAGCTGGGCTCAGCACAGTTCCCCCGGGGGAGGCCGAGGTGGGGACCCCTGGGGAGATGTCCTCCGGCCTGCAGCAGGGTGGGGGGGCGGGAGCCAGGCTGTGAACAAAGACCAGGTAAGGAGATAAATCAGCTGCCCGATCACATTTCCTGCCCTGAAAGCTCCTGTAAAACACGAGAGAAAATTGACCTGTCAGGGGGATAGATGGGCCCAGATAGCGGCCGCCTGCCCCGGGCCAACTTCCCTCCACCCATCCCACCTGCACACAGCACCCCTGCCCAGCCCGGGGCTGGGCTCCTGTGGGCCTGCGCCGCCTCAGAGGGAACCCAGGCCCCAGGAGGGGTGGCCCCCATCCAGGACTCCTTCAGGGGCTCCACTCCCGGCCCCCACCCTTTGCATGCCCCTGACAGACGAGGCCCAGCTGCTCAAGCCCGTCAGGCTATAAAATGGATGGAGACCAGGGCGGCGTCAGCAGACAGCTAGAGTACCTTTTAAAAAATGTAATCTCTTTTTATTTCCCTCCTGCCCTCCCTCCTCCCTCCAGACCATAACCTCCCGCCACCCTCCCCTCTTCCTGTGCAGCCGTGACCTTGGTGCACAGACCTTGGTGTGGTGGGGCGGGGGTGGCATTCAAGGATGCCCTCCTCACCTTGAGAAGCCTGGGCTCAGCCACGCCAGCCTGTGGGGTCGGGGAGGGGGCACGCAGAGCCAATGTGGATGGGCTGCACCCCTCCAAGGTGACCCCAGCACCTGCAACTCCCCCAGCTCCGGGTGGCCTGGAAACACCCTACAGGACCCCTGCCTGGGGAACAGGGTGGGAGGCCTCTGCGGCCGGCTCCTCTGATGGTGGAGGCACCTCTGGCCTCCCGGAGCCGGGCAGAGCCACGTTGGCCTCTGGCTCAAACGCTCCTCACCGCAATCCCACCGGGCAGCCTCTGCTCTCTCTCAACCCATCTTATGGCTAAGGCCAAAGAGGCCAGCAGGCTCGGGAGGCTGCCCGGCGAGGCTCCCCGGTGTCCAGCTCTGCCTGGTCCCCACACCCAGGCCCTGCCAGCCCCAGAGCACTGCATTATAGCCACAGCCCACAGGGGCCACACCATGATGGCTACTCCTCGAGCAGGGGCTCCCAGCCGCTGCCAGCCAAAGGCTCCAGGCTGCCTTGGGGAAGCCCCTTCTCCAGTGCCTCTCTGGTCACGCAGGGAGCCCCCATGTGTCCCTCCCCCAGGGTATCCGCTGGACAAGAAGCTGCAGCAGCTGACCGGACAAAATGCAGCTTCCTCTGCCTCCCCCGGGCTCAGCTGGGAGGGAGGCGCGGAGAGGAGGCGGTGGCCTCTGAGCTCACTCAGGCCTCCCCACCGCCCCACGCTGCCTCTGGGTCCTGTGGGCGGCCCAGCTGGCCCCAGGGGACAGCCGAGTCCACCCACTGGCACACGCCAGAGTCTGACCCGTACCCAGGACTGACCAGCCAGCCCTTCCCTCCATCCCCTCTTGAACAATGGCTCTTTCAGCACATGGCCAGGACGCCACTTGTCAACAGGAGCAGGCAGATGACGGACAGGCTGAGGGAGTAGGAAGGCAGCTGGCGCTCCAGCCCAGGGCTGGTGGGCAGCCAGGGGGGACAGCCATGCTCCGTCCTAAGGGCTGGGGGCTGAGAGGGGGTCCCTGAGGCTCGGGAGGGTGGGGAGGACCTGGGGCCTGGGGTGGTAACAAGGCACAGGCTGGGGAGCGTTGGCAGAGCTGGGCAGCGTTGGCAGAGCTGGGCAAGGCTGTGGGGATGGACCCACCCATGCTCTCCCCAGCACCTGGCAGCTCCCCCAGCTGAGGCCTCTGGGGACCCAGAACTGCCCAGGTCTCTCCACTTCCCAGCCTGAGCCTCCCCTCACCCTGCCCTGCCCAGCCCCAGGTGTTACTCCCTCTCCTGGGACCTCCCAGACCTTCCTCTGGGCCCAGCACGTGGCACCAACTCTCCTGCCCCGGGATCCTCCAAGGTGTTTCATGGATGAGGGCTGTTCTAAGCGGCCTCGCCGTCCACCTGGGAGCACACGCTGGAGTCCACAGCTCCCCTGAGGGGCTGGTGTGGGGGTGAGAGTTGAGGGTGTACCCTTGTCTCTTACATGCACATGTGTCCACACATGCACACATACAATGCATGCACATGCACACACATGCACATGCAAACACATGCACATATATACACACGCACACACATGCACATGCTTACAATGCACACATACACACATGTACATACATGCACACACGTGTGCACAAATGTACACGCATACATATGCATGCGTGCACACATGCAGGCACATGTATATAATGCGCACATGCACATATGCACATACATGCATACACGTGTGCACACACGCATGCATAAACATGTACACATACACATGCACACACATATGCATGCATATACATGTGCGTGCACATGCACACACAAATACACATGTACACACACATATGCACACGTGTGCACATCATTCACGTAGTCTTTCCCCACCTAACCCTGTCAGTGTGCTGCCCCAGACCCTCACACTGAGTCTGAGGGTGTGCTGGCTGCCAGGGAAGCAGGGACCATCTTGCGGCTGCATGAGCTCTGCCAGTCTGAGGCGCTCTGCAACAATTGAGGCTGCAGGGGATGGAGGACCTGAAGGGGCCATGCAGAGCCATCAGTCCTGCAGGAGCCGGCTGGAAGGGGTCCCTCTGCCTCGGCTGCCTTCTCCCTCCTCCCTCACTGCTGCTCCTAAAGCCCCTGGCAGCCAGTGCCCTAGGGACCCTGTAGGGGAGCCCTGCAGAACTGGCCTGCACACTCTGCCCAGGTCGGCCCACTCCCTGGGCCCTGGGCCCTGTCCCGTGCAGGTCCTCTGGCTGTGTGGGTGTGACATCCAGAAGGCAGAATGGGGCAGATTTGTTTTCTTCTGTTTTTCGGTTTAAGCGTCACTGTGCCAGCCCTGGCTCCCTGGCCCTGAGCCCTGGAGGGGCCCTGGCTCTTGCCTCAGGGTCCCCCCAGCCCCACTGCTCAGCCCAATTCTGCACCGCTTGTCCATTACTGTGGGTTTATATTCCCTGGCCGCCACTGACCCAGGCCATGTGGCCCTCAGTGTTCTGCCCAGGGATCTGTCTGAGCGTCTCCTCCACTCTGCCTGAACTCCATGATATTAACTGCTCAGGCCGGTGCCGCCCAGGTGCAGACTTATGTAGGGCAGGCCTGAGCTCCCCAGGGCCTGGCTGACGGGGAAAAGCAGGTTACAGTCACCGCCTCAGGGCTGGGCACGTTTATGGAACCGGCCAGGAGTTGGGCATGGACTCTGGGATTTCACGGCTTCCCCAGCATGGGCAGGGTGATCCGTGCTTGAACAAGTGAGTCATGCCCAGTGGCACTTCGAAGCTCTGAGTTCTGGAGACTCACTCTGTGCCTGCAAGGGGTGGTATGAAGAATACCCATCAGGCCAGGTGTGGCAACTCACACCTGTAATCCCAGCACTTAGGGAGGCCAAGACGGGTGGATCATCTGAGGTCAGGAGATCGAGACCAGCCTGGCCAACATGGTGAAACCTCGTCTCTACTAAAAATACAAAAATTAGCCGGGTGTGTGGTGGGTGCCTGTAATCCCAGTTACTCGGGAGGCTGAGGCAGGAGAATGGCTTGAACCTGGGAGGCAGAGGTTGCAGTGAGCCGAGATCATGCCATTGCACTCCAGCCTGTGCAACAGAGCAAGACTCTGTCTCAAAAAGAAGAAGAAAGAAAAAGGATAGGCCTCAAATATACCTGAGCAGTCCCCCATTCTGATGTGTTTTCATACAACTTTATGTTTCCCTATCTCCAAAAATTAAATTTTCTAACTCTAATGGAACAAAGAAAAACTCAGGAAGCCAGCAAGGTTATGTGCCCACATGTGAACTGGCATAGTTGGGGCTGCTCATCTGGGGGTGTGGATTAGTGTAGGGAACCATCTGGTGATAAACATGTCATAGGGACTTAGGGGCTTGGGAATGACCAAGTGCCTGGCTGTCCCCGGCTGGGCCCTGGTCTTCCACACCCAGGAGAGCCCACGGCTCCTCTTCTGCTCACCTCCCGGGACTGAGTCGCTGGAGCCTGCCCCCTCAACGGGCCCTCATGGGGGCTCCCTGCCTGCCTGCCCTGATCCCCGTCCCCCGACTGGAGCCGGACAGGGCTGCCCGAAGCTCTGTCTTCCCAAACACGCCTCTCTCTCCCACAAAATAATTTAATGCAATTTAATGGCTTGAAGTTGATGTAAAAATTACAGGCGTGTGCGGGTGGGGTGGGGTGGGGGCCTCGTAAGAAATCCTTTTGAAAATATAATTGAGTTAATGGAGCCATAACTATGTCTCATTTTGGGGTAATTGGCCTGCTTTTTGTCACCCTGTCCATTTACATACTCCTGTTTTCTTTTTGCTATTGATTTTTTCTTTATAAAGTGGGCCACTTTACTGCAATTTTTAAAGCCCCAGTGATGAATAAAACCTCATCTTCCCACTCATTAAGACACAGGAATTAGCCGGGCTCAGGGCCCAGCCAGTCAATTTGTTTAACAATCCCAGGCTGGCGTTGTTTTGGTTGAGACAGCGGCTGCCTGCCGCAAGAGGGGCTAGAGAGGCTGCCAGAAGCTGGCCCCGGGCGAGGGCTGCACCCCAGGGGAGGAGTCCGTGGCCTCCGCCTGCCGCGGACCTTGACTCTGGGATGCCCCTCCCGCTCTCCATCTCCCTCCCTTGCTAAAGGCTTCAGCAGCCTTGGATGCCGGAGTCGGCCGGCCGCGACCACAGCCCCACCCACCGGCCTTTCACTGCAGATCAAGGTCGCGCTTCCTTTAGAAAATATTTTTTTAATTATAAAATCCATGCACACACAAAGAAAATGAAGCCAATGGCACAATGGGATTTAAAGCAAAAAGTAGCAACCCCTCCCACCCCAGGCTCCGGAGAGACATCTGTGAACTGCCTGCTCCGGGTTCCCACGCCCAGGCCCTCTGCGCATGCGGAGAGGTGGAAGCTACACGCATCGAATCCACACACAAATCCAGTCCTGCCATACCTGCCACACGCAACTTGGCATCTGGCTTAATTTCATTACTATCCCATGAACATCTTCTATAGTAGGACAGAGACCCACATGCCATTTTTCATGACTCTGTGGCATTTCTCTGCCTGTCCACACCCTGGTGCATTTAGAGGACCAGCTGCTTGAGGGTGCTAGGGGTTACAGGGTTTCCCAGAACCTGGGATTTTCAGTAGTAATACCGGGATCGCCCTGGGCACGCTGGGATGTTGGTCAGCTGATGTGTATTTGGCCAGTCGTACCTTTGGACATTCAGGTTGCTTCTGACTTTTCAACATAACAAAACGCTACCGCAAAGGACGTCTCTGTTCTTGTAGCTTGTGCCCTGGAAGATAAAATTCCTAGAAGACAAATTGCCAGGTGAAAGCTATGCAGATTTCAAATCGTGACCGATATTGCCAAATGGCCTCGAAAATGGGTGCCAGTGTACACATCCCTCCCTGGCCGGGGATGAGACCTGTTTCCCTGCCTCTGTGGCAAAGCTAGATACTGTCGGTCATTCTGACCCTTGCCATCTGATAGGGGACAAATAGAATCTTGGATTTTAATTTTAATCAGCTTTATTGAGATATACTTTATTTATTTATTTACTTTTATTCATTTATTTTGAGACAGAGTCTCGCTCTGTCGCCCAGGCTGGAGTGCAATGGTGTGATCTCAGCTCACTGCAACCTCCGCCTCCCAGGTTCAAGCGATTCTCATGCCTCAGCCTCCTGAGAAGCTGGGATTACGAGTGCCCACCACCACGCCCAGCTAATTTTTTGTATTTTTAGTAGAGACGGGGTTTTGCTATGTTGGCCAGCCTGGTCTCCAGCTCCTGACCTCAGGTGACCCGCCCACCACAGCCTCCCAAGTGCTGAGATGACAGGCATGAGCCACCGCACCCAGCCAAGATGACACTTTAGATACAAGAAAATTCACCCATTTTAAGTGTACAGTTGGATGAGTTTTGACAAATATTGACAGTTATGGAACCACCCCACCACAATCAAGACACAGAACACTAGCTACTCGGGGTGCTGAGAGGGGAGGATCACTTGAGTCCAGGAGTTTCACTCCAGCCTGGGTGACACAGCAAGATCTCGTCACTTAAAACACACACACACACACACACACACACACACACACACGGAACCTACCCAGCATCTCAGAAACCCAGAAAGTTCCTCCAGGCTCCTTTCAATCTCAAACCCAATTTCAGCCCCAGGCAACCATGGGTCTACTTTTGGTCACTATGGGTTAGTTCTGCTCTTTCTAGAATGTCATAGAAATGGAGTCAGCAGCACACACTGGCTTCACTGGCTCAGCATGGCGATTTGAGATTCATCCATGCTGTTCCATGCACCACAGTTTTACCCCCCAATTGCTGAGCAGCCCCCCAGTTTGGGTGCCCCACGTGTGTACCCCTCACCTGCTGGTGAGCATCTAGGCTGTTACTTCCAGTTCATAACATAGAGCTGTTATGAACACTTGTGTATAAGGCTTCATGTGAACTATGTGTTCACTTCTGGGTAAACACTAGGAGTGGATGGCTGGGTTACATGGTAGGCATGTGTAATTTTTTCTCTCATTGCCAAACTGCTTTCCAAAGTGGTTGCACCATTTTACATTCTGACCACAATATGAGAGTTCAGTTCCTCCTCATCCTCACTCACACCTGACATTGTCTGCCCTGCAGATGTTAGTTACATAGGCAGGGGTGTGGTGGTATCTCGGATCTCACTGTGATTTTAATTTACATTTCTCTGATTAGTGTGTTGTGTTTTGACATTTGTTAAGAATGATGTTTTTTGGCCAGGTTTGGTGGCTCACACCTGTAATCCCAGCACTTTGGGAAGCCAAGGCAGGCCAATCACCTGAGGTCATGAGTTTGAGACCCCAACATGGTGAAACCTCATTTCTATCAAAAACACAAAAAAATTAGCTGGGCATGGTGGCTACTTGGAGTAATCCCAGCTACTTGGAGGCTGAGGCAGGAGAATTACTTGAACCCGGGAGGCGGAGGTTGCAGTGAGCTGAGATCACTTGAAACCAGGAGGCAGAGGTTGTAGTGAGCTGGGATGGAGACACTGCACTCCAGCCTGGGCGATAGGGTGAGACGCCATCTCATTAAAAAAATAAAAAATAAAATAAAAAAGGATGATGTCTTTATCACACAGAAATGTCAAATATTTTGTGCAATAAATTTCTTCCTGGTTGTGGCTTTTGGGCTTTGTCACAGTTTCCTTTAATACCCAGTGACAATGGCTTAAGTCCCCCATTTACTTTTAGGAGTTACCAGTGTGATGGAGCCCGTACCCAGGCCCCCCGCCCCCTGTCCCCTCCCCGGCCCCCAGCTTTCTCCACTCTGGCCACATGGTTTGTCTTCAGGGATTTGTGGAAAGCTGTGTAGACAGACACCTCTGTCCACCTGGGGCACTGAAGCCATGCCAGGGCCTGTCCTGCAGCTACTGAGCCAGCAGCCCTCCAGGAGTCTGGGTGGAAGACCACGCTCATGCTGCACCTGAAGCCGCTTTGTCTGTCACTCACAGCGCTCCCGTTCGTTCAAAAGCTCCGGAACCCAGGCCCTGCGCCCACATGCAGGAAGCTGGGACTCAAAGGGAGAGAGCTGGCTGTGGGTAGAAGCCAAGGCCGCCCGGGAGGGAGATGGAGCCAGGTCTCACCCGGCCAGTGAGGCCCAGCTACCTGTTCCACCGGGGCTCAGGGGACCCCATTCATGCTCCTTCTCCCTGGGCACAGGCTGCATTTGTATTTCCCAGTACCCCCTGCGGCCATGGGACCCGGTGCCTACATTATGAACGAGGATTGCAAACCAGTGTGGTGGGAAAGGGACCGACCACAGGAGCCGTCTTGGAGGCTGCGTGAGCCGCGGCCAGCCTGGACCCCCAGGGACAGACAAAGGTGAGGGAAGGCACCAGCAAAGCCAGGACACGTGGACCTCTTGGAAATGTTGTGATATTTGAGGGTTCCAAACGGCATCCAAGTAATCAATGTGGGACCAGCTCAGATCTGTGCTGAGGGAGTGGGCGCCAGTCGGCGATGCCCCGCAGCCCTCGTAGAACTCTCCCCGAAGCCTGGCACCCTCCCGGTGCCTACCCGCCTTATAGAGGCCGCAGTCCCGCCTCCTTTCTGCCCATCGCTCTCACCACAACCCTCCCCGCCCCGGTGTCTCAGTCACGCTTCAATCTGGACTTCCCAGTGGGGCGCACCTTAGAGGGTCTCCCGTAGGAAGCCCCATGGTGGGTCGGCCCCGGTTCCACACGCCGGCCTGGAAACTAGCCCGCACCTGCGCTTCTCAGGGGCGCCGGCTGTGGGCAGGCGGACCACACGTTGAGAATGGGCTCCCCAGGTGGACGCCTGCCGCCCGTGGCCCCGCTCAACCCTCCCTCACCAGCACGGAGTCCCCCTGATTCAACCACCCCCTACGCGGAAACGGAAGCCGCACTTGAGGTCTCTGATGGGAGTAGGTCAGGGGCTCTGTACCGGCTGCTGTCACCGGCCCCTCCTCCTCATCCTTGGCCCGAGGAGGGGAGCCCACGAGTCCAGTCCTGACCCAGACCCCGACCTTGACCCTGACCCTGACCTCCACCCTCACCCTTATCCCCATCCCCACCGGGGTACCGAAGACCACAGCGCCCTCTGCTGGCACCAGAGTCCCGCTGTTGAGAAGGCTGATTGGCCCAGCGCTGGCAAACCTAGTCACGTGAGCAGCAGAGGGCCTCCTCTGATTGGTCATCCTGAGCCATGCGCCCGCCCCAGGTGGGAGGGGACGTTGTGAGTGGCAGCCCGCGAGGCCTTGCTTTTCGGCAGGAGCCGGCTGCCTTCAGCCCCGGTGCACCAGGTGCAAGGCCCGACTCCCGCTTCGGGGATTCTGGGTGGCGCTGGCGCCCCGGCCCTGGGGGAGCCCTGGACAGAGCTCTCGGTGGTTGAGCTGGGCCCGGAACATCTGGCCTTGGCTGGCCCCTCTCACTTGGGGATCACCGGGTCGGGCTCTCCCACCTACAGGATGCAGTGGATGCACCGTGGCTGTTGGCTGAGGAGGGGGTGCTTGGGGGCCCTTCCTTGAGGGTAGAGGCAGGGACGTGCAGAGAGCGTCTTGGGGGTCGTCCATCCTCAAAATCCCACATGGGTCCCCCAGGTCACCCCCTCCCCACCTGCCCTGGGAAATCTCCCAGCAGCTGTTTTCTGGAGCAACTGACAGCCGAGGTCAGCTGGAGGTCAGAAGGAGGGTCTGGAGCCCGGGTGGGAGTGAGCATGGGGAGGTCCCAGGAGGGGTGGGGGTGGCCCGGCCAGCCGGGAGCCACAAAGGGCAGAGAGAGTGCAGCGCCGCGGCCAGCCGCCAACGGGGCCGCCAGCAATGTGGTTTCAATCTAATTGTCCCAAAATATTGTTACAACACAAACCACGTGCCATCCACTCACCTGCAACTAATCAGTGGCAAAGCTACCGAATAAATCGGTTCCACACCCTGGGACGGGGCAGCCCAGCACGTGAACCCGGGTGCCCGGGCTGGGACCAAGTCCAGGTGGCTTGTGCCGGGGCGTTTCCTGTTGGGGCAGGAATTGTCAGGACAAGTGCGGGGACCACAGGGGACTCCTCCCTCCTTGTGACGCCTCACTTCATGCTTCTGGCATAGCCAGAAGGAACAGCCCCTCATGTCACAGCTGGCCCAGGCCCAGGGAGTGGGGAGCTGTACTGGGGGTCTGTCCAGGGTCTGACAGCCCAGGGAGTCCCCAGGGTCCTCTCTCCACCTTGACCGTTCCGTCCTGAGATGGTGACCCTGAGGTCACCATCTCCACCCGTGCAGGGAACATTTGCATGTCCACCCACAGAAACTGCAAGACAGCCTTCAAGGCCACGAAGGCCGTTAGTGACTATGATTGGAGTGATTCCTCCAGTACTCAGAAGAGCTAAGGAAGAAACGAAGGCTCACTGAGGACCCTGGCCCTGGACCCCAGGCCTGGGCCTCCTGCACTCAGGTCCCTGCCCAGCAGCCTGTACCCCGGAACCCAGCTGGGTTGGACACAGGCCCTCCTCAGGGAGCCAGCAGCCAGGCCCAGGCCTCTAGGTGCAGGGACAGCAGACATTCCCCCAGTGAGTGCAGGGGCCGCAGGCAGCCCTGACTTCTCCCGGATCCTGAGGGCCCCCATGGCAGCCTTTGAGCTTGGCCTTGGGGGTAAATGGGGTGCCCACAGTCAAGAAAGACAGCATAACAATGGCTCCACCTGCATGGGCTTCACATATGGTCACAAATGCATTCCTTGTGAGTGTGGGGATGGCCCGGCATCTCCCAGCACCTCAGGTCCTCCAGAAGGAAGGGGCCTTGCCAGCAAGGTTGCAAGGGTGTGCCTGGGGCCTGCCACCTCAGCACAGTCGGGAGGGTGTCAGTGGCCGCCGCTGTGGAGGGGAAGCCAGTCTCAGGCTTTGGAGGGTGCCTGGCCAGAGTACAGGCCCCTGCCCACCCTTCCCGACCTGTGCCCGGGCCACCTGCTCAGTGAGTCTCTCTGAAGTGCCAGCACCCACTGGCCACTCCTCTGTGGTGACTTGACTTCCTGAACCTGTCCCTAGCCCTGCAGCAGTGGTGCTGAGAGTGATCTGTGAGTGCCCTGGGGCCACTATGACAAGTGGCCACCAACCCGGTAGCTTCAAGCAGCAGACCTTTATTGCCTCGCAGTGCCACAGGCAGAAGCCCGCAGTCCCGGTGGCACAGAGCTGGGTCCTTCTGGAGCCTTTGAGGGACATCTGCTCCTGCCTCTCCCAGCTCCTGGGGGCGGCTGGTAGTTCTTGGTGGTCGCTGGCTTGCGGCGATATTACTCCGATCTCTGCTGTCCTGAGAGGCCTTCCTCCCCGATGTCTGTCCCCTCTCTCCTGAGCACACTTGTCATTGGATTTAGGGCACACTAATCCAGGAGGATCTCAATTCGAGAGCCTTCAGTGAGGATGGGAGAAGAGAGGCCGCCTGCCCTGAGGCGGCACAGCTGGGAAACAGCCGGAGAGTAAACCTGAAAGGTCACAACGGGTGCCTCTCGACAGCAGTCAGATGCCTCATGGTGTGGCCAGGGACCTGTGCTCTGACCAGGAGCCGCCTCAGTCTGAGACCATGGCTTCCCCTTTACAGCGGCCGGCCATGCCACCCACCCGACTGTGCCGAGGCACCAGGCACACCCCTGCAACCTCGGCTGACGAGGCCCCTTCCTTCTGGGGGACCCTGAGATGCTGGGAGATGCTGGACCATCCCCAAACAACTGCTATCACCTGAGGCTGAGCATCGCAATGCCTGGCTGTCACCAAGTGCCACGTGAGCCTGTGTGTCTCGTGACACGTGTGCAGATGTCATTCCTGGCACAGATACTGAAGGGTGATGCCTGCACGCAGCAGCCAGGGTTGTAGGGCCAGTGACAACAGGAGCAGGTTCTCGCTCAGGCTCACACTCTGGGGCCCCGAAAACCCAGTCCACAACCAGGCGAGGCTTCAGCCTCAGCTACAGGGGAGGCCATGCCTGCCAGCACGTGCCCAGGGCCAGGGTCCACCTCCAAGAGGTCCCTGGTGGTGGAAAGAAGCGAAAGACGCAGGCCAGAGGAAGGAGGCTGCCTGAGCAACCTCAGCCAGCTCTGTCCAGCAGCCCGAGGGCAGGCAGAGGAGGGCGCAGGAAGACACCGCAGCTGACCCCAGCCTTCCATGCCCTGATGTTTCACCTTCTTCTCCATCCAGCCTTTGAATAAGAAGCAAAGTGGGCCAGGAGCCATGGCTCACGCCCCTAATCCCAGCACTTTGGGAGGCTGAGGCGGCCTGATTGCTTGATTCCAGGAGTTTGAGACCAGCCTGGGCAATACAGCAAGACTCCCGTCTCTACTAGAAATACAAAAATTAGCTGGGTGTGGGGACCCATGCCTGTGGTCCCAGCTACCTGGGAGGCTGAGATGGAAGGATCACTTGAGCCTGGCAGTTCAAGGCTGCAATGAGCCATGATTGGGCCACTGCACTCCAGCCTGAGCAGCAGAGCAAGACCCAGTCTCTCAAAAGGAAAAAAGGCAAAGTGGAGGCACTGCTTGTTATCCCTGCTGCCAGCGGGCCTGGTCCTCTGAGTCACCCTGCCTGATGGGCACTGCAGGGAGACCCCACCTGGCCTGCACAGGTTCCTTTTTTTGTTGTTGTTGTTTTTTTTTGAGATGGAATCTCGCTCTGTCACCCAGGCTGAAGTGCGGTGGCGTGATCTCGGCTCACTGGAACCTCCACCTCCCGGGTTTGAGCAATTCTCCTGCCTCAGCCTCCTGAGTAGTTGGGACTACAGGCGCACACTGCCACACCTGGCTAATTTTTGTGTTTTTAGTAGAGATGGAGTTTCACCCTATTGGTCAGGCTGCTCTCAAACTCCTGGCCTCAGGTGATCCACCCGCCTCCGCCTCCCGCGGTGCTGGGATGACAGTCTGGCCACCGCGCCCGGCCCCAGCGGAACCATTTTCAAGTGTGCAATTCAGCGGCATCAGGTCCATTCACAGTGTGGTGCAACTGCCCCCTCTTTCCATTAATAGTTCCAGAATGTTTCATCATCCCAAACAGAAACTCTGTAGTCATTAAGCAATATCCCCCACCCCCGCCCCTGCCAGTCCCTGGGGCCCTGACCCTGCTGTCTGACTTTGCCAGTGGCTTGTCCTAGATGCTGCACAGAAGTGGAACCACACCGTGTCCCTTTTTGTCTGGAATTCCTCACTTCGAATAATGCCCCCGAGGTCCACCCACGCGGTAGTGGGTGTCGGATTTCCTTCCTTTTCCAGGCTGAACACTGTTCCGCATGGCTGGACTACGTCTGTTGTGTCTGTCCACTCGTCGGTCAACTGCACTTGGGAGCTCCACCTCCTGGTGGCTATGACCAGGGATGCTGTGGACTCTGGCACTCCCGTGTCTGCACCAGCCCCTGTCTTCGGTTCTCTGGGGTCTATACCTGGGAGTGGCATCACTGAGTCATACAGGAACAGGTGCCTGCCACCATGCCTGGCTAACTTGTATTTTCAATAGAGACAGGGTTTCACCATGTTGGCCAGGCTGATCTCAAACTCCTGACCTCAGGTGATCCACCCGCCTCGGCCTCCCAAAGTGCTGGGATTACAGGTGAGAGCCACTGCACCCAGCCTATGCTCCACTGTTTGGGAGGCCATCAAACCCCACTAGTTTTTTCAATCCAGAATTTAACCTTCTGGGGAAAAGAATTCTGTATCTATTCCTGGGCCCAGGTGGGGCCTGTTGGGTGAGGAACAGCCAGGAGCGGTGAGGTGGGAGCGGTGGCCTCTGAGACCACACAGCCTGGACTCAGCCTGGCAGGAGGACCCAAGTGGCCGGGGCTGCCGGGAGGGCCTCAGTTCTGCTGCTCCCCAGCTGCGCGATCTCAGCAGGAAGCTGCCTCAGTCTGTGCCTCAGTTTCCTCATCTTTATCTGGCGACGGAGTAGCCTCTGCCTCTCAGAGGGTTAGTTGTGATCACGGCGGCAGCTGAGGCCAGCACTGGCAGGCAGTAGGGGTTCAGCAGAGGCAGTCCTCGCCAGCCACAGGCCTGCCTGGGGGAGGCAGTGCAGATCAGCCTCAGCGGGTATGTCAGCGGGGCTGATCCCGGCCCACCCTTACCTGCCAGGGGCCTCCACCCTTCACCCCGTGCATCTGCTCCCCTGAATCATTCCCAGGGTCTCCACGGCAGGGGCAGGGCCGGCACAGGCAGAGCTCACAGCCCCGTAGGAAGCATGCAGTGCCCTGCGCTGATCATGTGACTGGTTTTGACAGAGCAGGGACTGGGCAAGAGGTGGACAGGCAGGGGTGGGGGCATCCTGGCTGCCCCAGAGCCTGAGCTCGCCGGTATCAGCAGCCGGCTGGGCGGCAGGGCAGGGCTCTCTCCTGCAGGGCACCCTCTGCACCTTTTTGCAGGGCTGCAGCAGCCCCTTCCTGATGGACACCTGGCTCTGGGCCAGGGTTGGGGCGGGGCCTCGAGGGTCTCCCTTGATTTGTAAGAGTCCACAGCCATCGGCCACAGCCTCACTGAGCACCCTGGGAGCCAAGGCAGCTTAGGGACAAGCCATGTATGAAGATGGCAAGGCCAGGGAGGACAGGCTGGCCAGGGCCACCCGGGGCCATGGAGTATGGAGGAGGCAACTTGGAGAGGAGCCCACAACGGGCTCTGATGGGGGCAGTTTCAGGAGAGGCATGGGCAGGTGTGTGGTGCTGGAGAGAGGCCCGTCCTGGCCCCCTTGCCCTGCACACTGTCCCCAGGGTGGCAGGCCTAGGCTGCCTGGCAAGGCTACTTCTGGGGGCCTGAGGAAGGCTGGGCTGGGGACTCAGCCTCTCCTCAAGGCCACAGCCTCCCTGCTCTGGGGCTGCCCCTCAGGAAAGTCCTTGCCCAGGTTAGCCCAGCCGGGGACTCAGGCTCTCTTTGGACCCTACAGGAAGGGCTGGCCTGCCCCCAGGCCAGAAGGGCCTGCCATGACCCACAGATGGCCCAACACGCTGTAAAACACGCATGATTTATTTTAGTGTGTGTTACAAAAGCAAAGCCAACACATGAAGCCTGCAATTTCGCAGATACTAACACTTCCGACCAGGAGAAAAGAAGGCCATGACATGACAGCGCAGCGTGGAGTAAAAGGGGTCTGGGATTCCCAGGCCTGGATAAATACGGTTCAGAAGTCCCCACCCCCCGCCAACTTTCCCACCACGAAGGTGCCCAGCAGGCCCTCCGCCCACTTGCCCTGCTGGAGGAGGGAGGTGGGTCTGGGCCAGCTGGGAGCTTCTCTTGGAGGCCTGAGGCCACTTCCCTCCTCTCCCAGGAAGGAGCTGGCCCAGGCCCAGCTAGGAGACTCCCAGCCCAGCTCCTTCCCGCCAGTCTATCCCGTTTGTCAGGCAGGCTGGGCTGGTGACTCATGGCTGGCTGGGCCATCTCCCCGGGCGAAGTAAGAAGCCTGACCCAGCTCCAGCACAGACAGGAAACCCCACCCCAGGGCCTGCAGTGGGGCAGGTGTGGCTGAGTGGCTGCCCTCCACCCCACACAGGCCTCGGGCAGGTGAGGAGGACGCTACACACCAGTTCCAGCCCGGAGAGGCAGCTGGTGTATCTGCGCTGCAGAGCGCCAGGCCGGCCTCCTCATTGGCCCCAGGCTCTGCTCACCCTGGGAAGCACCCAAGTTGACCGTGGGCCCAGGACTGGGGTTCCCACCCTCCTCTGCCCAGTGGGCTTCGTGGCCTCAGGTAGGATGCATGAGCTCTCTGGGCCTAAGCGTCTCATCTCTCAGAGTTCATCTGCTCAGCAAGCATTTGTGGGCTCCTGAGACTGGAGGCCTCCCTCCCCCACCTAAGCACACCACAGCCCAGGCACCCCCCACATCTCCCTCTTACCTGCAGCAGAGGGCCAGCTGTTGGGAGCCTTGGGGCCCAGGGCCAGTCACACTGGAGAGGCCAGGAACGCTCCCAGCAGCAAGGCAGTCCCTTCCTAGGGGACCCCTCCTGCCGCAGGGCCTGGAGGGGTGGCGGGGCCGCTGCAATCCAGCTTCACGGCTTTCTTCTGCCATTCCTCGAAGGAGGACAGGAGGGGCAGGGTCCTGGCAGCAGCAAGAGAGAACCCACCCTGGAGGGCCCAGCAAGGGAACTGCAGCGTCCAGAGCCAGCAGAGGCCTCACAGAGGAGGCTCTGTGGGAGGGCCGGGAGCAAACTCCCAGCAGAGCAAAATGCAGAGATGCCCAGCCCTGGGCACATCGGCCACTGAAAAACCCAATGCTGGGGGCTGCCGTAGGGATCCAGGGTTGAGGGACGTGAAGACGCCCCTCCGACCCCCAGGCTCGGCCCCATGCGTATTCTTTGAGCTGATGGGGACACAGTGTTCAGTCCTGACAGGAGGCAGGCGTGACCCTGGTCGGCGATGGACTTGGTCCTCTCCAGGCCCCCAGGGCAGAAAGCCCCACTCAGAGGTGCCAGGCAGCAGGCATAGGCTGGCATCTGAATTGGTAACAAGCGTATGGGACTTCGGATGGTGCAGGTCTGATAATCAACCCCAGGGTCCAGCCCAGCCATCATTTTCAGAGAATACGGGGCCCTTGTCCCGAGCTGCCAGCCATTGCCAATGGACACCCAGAGGAAGGGGTGCCCGCCAGCTTGCAGAACCAACAGGGCTTGGTGCTGCTGCCAGGGCTTGACCCGGGGCAGACGGTAAGGAAGGAGGGTGGAAGGCTCCTGCCAGGGAGGCCGTGTCCTCTGCACCAGGCAGAACAGGGCCTGGCCCTCACCTTCCTGGCCTGACTCTTGCCCGGGGAAGGGGCCCAGGAAGGTTTCCGAGCTGCTCCACGCCCCTGCCTGGAGTTCCTGACCCTCAGTGGAAGCTGAAGCCATGGGGTCTGGTGGCTGGACCCAGAGCCCCTGTCCCTGGGTCTCTGCTCCTCCTTACCCCGTCCGGCTCTCCCACACTCCCAGGAGGCCACATCATATTTCTTCTGGTGTTGAGGTCTCCTTCATGCATTTGAAGAGCAAATGACAGGAGGCAGAAGGCAAACCTTGGGTGAACGTGGGCCTCCTTGGATCCCTGGGGGAGCCTGAGGGGCTTCTATAGACCAACTGGGATCTCAGGGGCAGAACAGGGGCCCCCAGACCACAGCCGAGGGTGACTCTAATCAGCAGAGATGACCCAGGATGCCTTGTCCTCAGCGGCACAGGGTCACCTGTGGGGCAGGGGGAGGGGGCCTGGCTGGCTGGGTCAGCAGTCCTGGCAAAGCCAAGGGACGCCAGTGAGTAGGCCTCCTGAAGGAGGGGGGTCTGGCTCCACTCCTCCCAGCTGCGGGCTCCGGGTAGCTGCAACGTCTGCTACCTCCCGGCCTGCTTACCCCTCTCCTGAGGTCTGGGTTTTGCCAGCACACAGCAGGGACATCAGCAATGCACCCAGCCTGGCGCAGCCTGGGACAGGCTCTCCGTCCACAGGTGTCCTCTGGCTCTGGTCTATAAGTGCTGTGAGGATGTGGCTGGCACCAGGGCCGGAGGGCTTTGATGCTGGGGAATGTCCTTGTGCCAGCGGAGCCCGGGCACCTGGGCAGGTGACTGGGTGGGGCTGCTGTGCTCTGGTAAGCAGGCGGGTGTGAGGCTGCTACCTTCGAGGCAAGGAACAGATCCCCACTCCCTGGGGACAGCCCCGGGCACAGCGTTTACACACCCAACACTTCAGCTCTCCTCTGTGGCATGGGAATGAGTCTGACAGTGCTGTACTCACAGCAGCTGGGAGGCTCGGATGAGGTCATGAGTTCTATGGTCCTGTGCACACAAAGGTCATGTGGCCTTGGGGGCCCTGGAGCAGCAAGTGTGGTTTTGGGGACCTGCCACAGGCCACAGCCCTGGACCAAGCCAGGCCATCGGGGCTCTTTTCCTGGAATTTGAACACTGAGCCAAGGGATATGGGAGTTGTGCTGGGGCCACCCTGGAGCCATTGCTGTTGAGGCCTGAACGGTGCCGTCCCCTGCCCTCCCTGCTGCAAGCCCCAAGCAAACACCTGCTCCCAGCTTCAGTCAGTCAGAGTTCACTTCCGGCACCTGCGGTCAAATTTATTTATTTATTATTATTATTTTGAGACAGTCTTGATCAGTTGCCCAGGCTGCAGTGCAGTGGCGAGAACAGGGCTCACTGCAGCCTTGACCTCCTGGGACTGTAAGCATACACTGCCAAGCTCCGCAAATGTTTTCATTTTTTGTCGAGACAGGGTCTCACTATGTTGCCCAGCCTGGGCTCAAGCCATCCTCCTGCCTTGGCTTCCCAAAGGGCTGGGATTATAGGCATGAACCACCATGCCCAGACAAAAGTGTCCTTGTACATCTACACAAACAAAATGTATCTCTGTACATAACTGATTTTGCACTTAGCAGCCGTTACAAAGTATTTTGTCATGTTGGCTTCCTACCTTACTTCTTTCTCCCCCTTTATGTAAAGTTGCTGGATCCTTTGAGTGTCTATTGGAGACACCTTGACACCTCACCCTGAACCTTCTAGCATCAAATGTCTGACAGCTGCAGCCTGCCTCCAGCAGCACACCAGGGAGACGCAGGGCCGCACACAGCTTCATACAACCCTGTGACCAGGGAAATGCAGTGCCACACAGAGTGCCACACGGCCCTGTGGCCTGGGAAACACAGCGCCACACAACCCCATGGCTAGGCAGACGCAGTGCCACGTGGAGCTCCGCATGACCCCGTGGCCAGGGAGACGCAGTGTCATGCAGAGCTCCGCACGACCCCGTGGCTGGGGAGACGCAGTGCCATGCAGAGCTCCGCATGACCCCGTGGCCGGGGAGACGCAGTGCCACGCAGAGCTCCACACAATCCCGTGGCCCAGGCTGCGGTGAGTACAGGTCCCCGCCAGCTCTGTGGCCCACCAGAGCAGTACCACCCCAAGCCTCGTTCAGGATCCTATTCAGGATCCTCTCCAGGGTCCCCCGTAGCGGTCTGTTGTCACCCCGTCAGCCTCCTCTTAGCTATAACACACACCCACCCTTTTGCCTTTTTTTAAACGTTGCCCTTTTCTGAGCGTCCGGAGTGGAGATTCCGAGAACGCCTCTGGATTTGACGTCACTGTGCTCAATGCAGGTCAAGCATCCCAGGAAGAGCATCACAAGGGGGCTGCCGAGCCACCCGAGGGAAGGCAAGCCTGCGGGGGGGTCCCAACAGCCGGTGGCCTGCCTCTTGGGGGCCTCTGATGGCCTCTTCCCTGGCACCGTCTCCCACCCCAGAGCTGGACAGCAGGCCTGGGGACTGGCCTCTCAAATCTGTCCCTTTTTTAGACTTGAGGCTCCTTCAGGGGCACCTGGCTTTGGTTTCTCCCCTAAGCAGGCAGGGGGTGGTGGGTGGAGAGCAGAGAGGAACCCTGAGGGCTGGGAGCGCACGGAGAGCACAGCTCAGACAGGGACTCTCTCCGGATGTCGGGGGAGCCGCTGATTGACCTTCAAACCAAGGGGAGTGTCCGAGGGTCAGGCAGGAGGGCCGGGTGCAGAGGCAGACCAGGGAGCCAACCGGCCACCTTTTAGAGAGAAGAGGCTCCCAGAGATGGCAGCGTCCAGCTGAGGCGCCCTGGGGCATGGGGTGGCCCTGTGGTCCAACTGGGCACAGGAGGAAGGTGGGACCGGCTGTCAATCCCCTCGGCAGCCAGTTGTGCTAGGAGACAGAGGGGCCGGTGCCCCCGCATCTCAGGGTCCCTCCCAGTGGGGTGGGGGGAGAGGGAGCCCTTCCTCTGGCCAGGCCATGGAGTCTCTGTGGGAGCCGCCATGTGGGTGCAGGCTGGCCCTTCACAGCGGGCTCTGGCCATCAGGCCGTGCATGGTTTGAAGCTGGCAGAGCCCAAGGAGGTGCCCCAGAACTTGGCAACAGCAGGGGCCATCACCTTCTCAGGCAGAGGGTGAGGAGAGAAGGCGCTGCCGGCGCTGGCGGGAGGGGCCTGGAGCACGGCCGGTGGGTGAGGCGCGCCTGCCCTCCTCCCTCCCTCCTGCCGTCGGGCTTCCCTCTGGTCCCAGTGCGCAGAAGCCACTGTTAGGCACAGGCACAGGGTCAGCCTCCGGGGTCTGAGCAGGGTGGGGACCCCGTGCACATGGTCCCCGCCTCTCCAGCCCAGCAGCCACTCCTGCCTGTCCCCTTCACTCAGATCAATAAATGAGTGTAGGAACGAATTCCATATCGGTGAAAACATCAAGGAAGGGCAGATTCCCAAGCCCCAGGATCGGGCCCACAGCCAATTCTGTAGAGCTGAGGGCCCCCTGGGCTGGCTGTGGCACCTGTTAGGACCCGCCCAGAGTGACAGGGAGAAGCCGTGGGCCTCCTGCCGTCCACCCAGCTCCCAGGTTTCCCCGAGAGGCCAGCACTGCCCTTCTGATGCCCCCAGTGCTGTGGCCTAGGAATAGCCAACTCCAGCCTGGGACAGCAGGTGGGGCCGGGGAGGAGGGGACCGCTGAGCTTCCCCAGGAGTTAGGGAACTTCTCTCAGCTTGTCTTAGTTATCCAGCTGGGTGTGGGCGTGGGATGGACGAGAAGAAGAGGGAGCCAGCCAGGGGTCAGAGAGGCTGGGAACAGGGTGGAGCAGGGCGCAGCGTGACGGAGGGACCTGGAGCTGGAGAAGCAGCCCCGTGGCAGGGTCGGCAGGACTCACGGACCCAAGGCTGGGATGTGGACAGGGAGGCCACCCCGCTCGAGAGACGGCAGCGCCCTCTGCCGTCCACGCCCTCACTCCACATCCCACAGGACCCCCTTGGGGAAAGCAGTCTCTGCAGGATGCCCTTAAATCTACAGAAACCACCAGCGCTTTCCTGAGACCAGAACATTACCTGCAGTGACGGGGACCTCACCCGGTGCACCGAGGCCTCCAGCCCTCGAGGGGGAGCCACCCATCCACCCATCTACCCATCCACCCATCTACCCATCCACCTGTGCGAGCAGAGGGGCCAGGAGCCCTGAGTTCCCGACCTCATGTTAAACGTCCCCGTTGGACTGGCGCATCAGGGTGGATCTCACCGCGCCCCAGGGAGGTGCTTCCGAACGTGGATGTGTTCGGAAAGCCCTCTTCCAGGGGTGTCCTAGAGGCAGAGCTGCCCCGCTGTCCTGGACCAATGCAGCCCCAGAGCGATGGGGTGGAGTGTGAGCCCCTGGCCCTGAGAAGCTGCTCTCCCCAGTCTGCCTGGCCTGGGAAGCCAGGTCACCTAGCTCGGGGCCATGGGCACTATCCTGAGATGATGATTTTAATTTATCTACAAAATGTGTCTTAGATAAGGGTAGGCTTCTTAGTCAAACAAACCTAGTTCCAATCCTGCTGTGTGGTCTTGGGCAAATTACTGACCCTCTCCGTGCCTCGTCTCGAATGGGATTTCCATGGCAGGGCAAAACGGACTAAAGTCCAGGTGCCCCCTGCACCAGCTTTCTCTTCCTTCTCTCCCTTCCTGCCCCGTGTCTCTGTGGCTAAGGGACAAGGTGGTTGGCAGTCTCCCTGAGGTGCCTGGGGCTGGTGCTCTTGGCCAGCACAAGTGCACCAGGCCCTGGGAAGGGTCAGCCCTGCTCAGAGTGGGTGTGGCTGAGGGCCCGAGTGCTCACAGGTAAGTTGCTTGCAACAAAGGGCAGCCCCTCACCCGCCTTTGGTGAGAGGAGAAGGCCTGCCCGCTGTGGCAGGAGACTGGGTGCCATCAGTGGCCCTGCCCTACTCTCACCCCAAATGTGAGCTTCACCCCCGCCTCCTTCAGCATGCCCCAGCTCCTCCAGACTCACAATGTCACATTTCACCTGTACAGGAATGCTGGGGGACCGGGGCCCAGCCGGACTGCACCCAGGGCCACCCACGTGTCCCCACAAACAACAGCAGGAAGTCCCTCCCCCTCCTCCACCCCTCTCAGTCCCCCTTCAGAGTTTGGCTCTGATCTCTGGCTCTGCAGGGGAAATTTCCTTGTGGAGTTAGTGGAGTCATCTTTGCTGACAACAGACAGTCGGGCCTATAAGGGGCTGAGGATATTACCTCTGTGCCTAGGAAGACCCCACCATTCTTCACTTATTCATCCATCCACCCATCCATCTATCCACCCCCTCACCCCACCATGTATCCAATGTATCCACCCCCCACCCATTCATCCATCCATCTATCCACCCCCACCCCCATGTATCCACCCTACCCATCCATCCCTTCACCCATCCACCCAATTCACCCATTCACCCACCAATTCATCCATCCATCCACCCACCCATCCATTCACCCTGTCCTCCCACCCATCCACCCACCCATATATCCATCCCCCCACCCACCCATCTGCCCTTCTCCACCCATACATCCACCCACCCCTATCTATCCACCCCATTCATCCATCCACCCCACCCACCTACCCATCCACCCACCCATCTGTCCATCTCCCCACTGCACCCATCTACCCACCCTCCTCCACCCATCCATTCACCCACTCATCTATCCATTCACCCATCTACCCACCAATCTACCCATCCATCCATCCATCCTTCCATCCACCCTACCACCCACCTACCCATCTATTCACCCCACCCACTCACCACATCCACTCATCCATCCACCCGTCCATTTATCCATCTGTCCATCCATCCACCCATCCCACCATCCACCCAATCCATCCTATCCATCCACCCATCTGTTCTTCCATTCAATGAACGCTTCATGAAAGGAGAGACCCACCCTCCGGAACTGACCCTGCCACCCAGCCCAGGTCTCCCGGCATGGTTGTTGGACTGCCTGGGTCAGACCACGTGGGGTCCTGGTGATCACATCAACACCTCCAGGGTTGGGCCTGGGCCTCTGCATTTTCACCAAGGTCCTCCGAGGGCCACATACTGATGCTTTCTTCCACAGGCACCGAAGGCCCAGCCAAGGAGCTGACAAAGCAGTGGACGGTGGCAAGGTTCTGCCAGGACCCCAGCCGTGGCTCTGGGGGTGCAGAGACCTGAGCGGGGGCCTCCAAGCTCCACACATTTCTCCTCAGCCTGACGCGACAAGGCCTATCAAAGCCAGAGTTCTGGAACGTAGAGGTTTGGGGTTACACCTCCCTATAGACAGGGGAGTCCTGGGGACAAGGTCCCCAACACCGTGCACCCTTTGGTGGGCCAGCAAGACCAAGGTCACTTGTCCCCAAAAGGAGGGCTCCAAAATCGGGACCGGCCGCCTGGATCCCAGCTGGGCCCTGCTTAGGCCTCCTGGCTCTCCTTTCATGCCCCTTCCCCAAGCCCCTCCCCCCAGCCTGAGCTCCGGTAGGACTCACAGCCTTCCCTGTCTCACTCACAAGGGCCTTTCCAGGGTCAGTGAGAGGCCCTGGGGACCCCCTCCGGCCCAGGCCACACAGCAAGAGGGGAACTGCTTGCCTGGGCCGGGATGTGGGCGCAGGAATGGCTGGAGTCCTTCCAAGGTGCCCTCGCCTTCCCCCCCATGCCCCCGCATTCCTGCACCTGGGCACGGCCCAGCAGCTCTGGGCTGCAGAGCTGCTGAGCTGCATGGGGGACCCCTCACCCATAGACCTGGTTCGTGCTAACGGTTTTTCAGGGGTGCTCTGATATACCCAGGTCCCCTCCTCCCAGCTGGCCTGATTAGCAATGAGCGCAACTCTGGGAAAATCATTAATTTCGATCCCTCAAGTTTACTTCTGGGAAAGTTTGCCAATTAACTTGGCAAGCTGAGGCTCCTAGAATAAAAGGCAAAGGGAGGGAGAAGCCCCAGGACAGCCTTTGGTGGGAGGGGCAGCAAGTGCAGACTCCATCCTCAGGAGCAGGAGCAGGAGTGGGGGCGGGGAAGGGGCTTCGGACAGGGCCGGAGACACTGGCTCTGAGTAGCCCGAAGTGGAATGAGGAGGTGCTCTGAAGCCCCCTCCACCCGCCATACCAAGCCCCCACCTGCGCCCACACCCCGGCCCAGCCCAGCACGCAGGGCTGCGCTGCATCTGGCTAACACTCGTGGGAGTCTGGGGGTGGGATGCAGGGGCAGCTGGGGGCCCTGGCTCTGGCAGGTCCACATCTGGGTGCTGAACACAGGCTATTGATGGGTCTGAAATAACAGGGGCTGAGGGCAGCAGGCAGATCCTGGGACCGCCACGGCTGGGCATGTTCCTGTCCAACAGTCCGCAGCTCTGGTCCTTGTAATACTTCCGTGTGTGTGTGTGTGTGTGTGTGTGTGTGTGTGTGTGTGTGTGTGTGTGTGTGTGTGTGTGTGTCAAGTTCCTGCTGTCTCCCAGGCTGAAGTGCAGTAGCGTGATCACGGCTCGCTGCAGCCTCAACCTCCTGGGCTCAAGCAAAGCTCCTGCCTCAGCCTCTTGAGTAGCTGGGACCACAGGCATGTGCCACCAAGCCCAGCTAATTTTATTTTATTTTTTGTAGAGATGGGGTCTCCCTATGTTGCCCAGGCTGTTCTCAAACTCTGGAATTCAAGTGATCCTCCAGCCTTGGCCTCCCAAAGCGCTGGGATTATAGGCATGAGCCACCAGGCCCGACCCCCTCTTTTGTGCAAAGCCAGGCCCCCCCCACTGCCGAGGCTGGGCTCCACACTCCCCCAGAAGGCCTTCCCGCTCTCTTCCCCAGCTCTGACCATGCCTCTGAAGCCGTTGCTTTGGCTCAGTCACTGCGGGTGAAGTGCTGCTGTCACCATCTCGGCTCCTGCTTTGCCCTGACGTCTGTGTGGGTTGGGGAGCAGGCAGCGGGGTGATGCCCTTCCCAGCCAGGCAGTCTCTGCACAGTGGGTGTGCAGCCTTAGGGAGGCAGATGCCAGGTGCAGAAGGAAGCCAAGGAGACCCGCCTGGAGAGGCTTCTGTGCCCTCAGGCCTTGGCACTGCCTACAGGGCCCTGGCTGGGCAGACAGCACCAGGAGGTACCCTGGGCTCTCCCAGGCTGGAAGAGACAACCAATCCCCACACAGGGGCTGCCTCCTCCGAGGCCAGATCCAAGGCAGGGCTCCTGGTGAGAGGCCAGAGGCACTGGGCCAGCTGCTTCTCCACCCAAGGGACCTGCCCAGCTGCCTGTGGGCCTGTGGGGAGTGAGGGGAGCCACCGTGCCCAAGGTCCCAGCGTCCCTGGGAAGTGGTCCTGCCCAGCAGGCTTCCAGATGGCTCAGGAATGTCCCCAGGCCCACTCTACAGTGGCCAGGGACAGAAGGGCCAGGCCACGGCATTTTAAAAGGCAGCCGGAACGAGAGTAAGGCCATGGCTGTCTCTCCACTCCTCCGACCCTTCCCACCGCCCGGGCTCTCACCTCCGGCGCCTCCTGATGGAGACGCTGTAGCCAGCCCCTCCAGCAATGTCCCACCAGCCCCCATCAAGCCCCAGAAGTACTTAGAGACGTAAATTAAAACAAACTGCATTTAAAAATTACAAATAGGGGCCATTTTATCATTTTTTATTGCATAACAATCATTAATAAAGTGTAGTCCCTGCACCTTAATTGCCCGGAGACTAAAGTTCAATTCCTGCCATCCATGCAGGCTGGGGACGCCACTGCCACAGCCTCGTACCTGGGGTAACACAAGCGTAAATACATTTATGGGCAGGACGAGGGGCCTGGGGGAGGGCCCTGCCGCCACGGTGCAGGGTGGGTCCTGCGCCCTCCGCCAAAGGAGCTGCTGCCCTGTGGTGATGACGATGATGATGAGTTGGGGGATCCTGGGACTCCCACTGGGGTGGAATGAGGGGGCTGAGATCCTCCTGCCTCCCCGCCACACAGGAGGACAGGGAGAGGTAGGAACAGATTGGCTGTGAGGCCCCCCACACACACCCTGGACCCCCGTGACAGGGAAGCCGACCAGGAGGCCGGGACCGGATGGCGTGGATGCCCAGAGCCCTTCCTGGGCTCAGCCTCTTTCCTGGGCTTCCCGTCCCACTGGAGGAAGGGCCAGCAGGACAGAGGTCCTTCCTCTTTCCACACTAGACAGCCACAGTCTGCAGGGACATGTGAGCCCGAAGCTGGGGTCACGCCTGTGCTCAGCAGCCAGGGGTCCCCAACTGCCCTTGCCAGACAGGTGGGCCCAGCAATGCTTGCCACCTGAACCACTGCACAGCCTGCCAGGTGGGAACAGCAGCACTGGTGGGTGGGCTGTGTGCGGAACCCACCAGGAACCGGGCCCCACTGTGCGGGAACCCTTCCCCTCCCCTTCCTCCATCTCCTCTTCCACCCCAGGACCCAGGCTGGTTAATCTTTAACTGCTTCTGGGCTAGCGCTGACCCCAAAAGCAAACACAGCAGGATTCCTGGGGAGGAGACATGTCTTCCAAGTAGGGCTGGGCAATGGTGTCTTGTCTTTTTTTTTTTTTTTTGGATACGGAGTCTTGCTCTGTTGCCCAGGCTGGAGTGCAGTGGTGCAATCTCGGCTGACTGCAATCTCCACCTCTTGGGTTCAAGAGATTCTCCTGCCTCACCTCCTGAGTAGCTGAGAATACAGGCACTGGCCACCACGCCTGGCTAATTTTTGTATTTTTAGTAGAGACAGGGTTTCACCATGTTGTCCAGGCTGTTCTCAAACTCTTGACCTTGTGATCCACCTGCCCCGGCCTCCCAAAGTGCTAGGATTACAGGCGTGAACCACCGTCCAGCCTGCAGAGGAGTCTTAAAGGAGGCCCTGGGTAAGGGTCACTAGGGAGGGCGTTGGGTGGGTGGGGTGCCCAGGCCTGTGCCTCCTTCATGCTGGAGAAGAAGCTGTTATCAGCTTCTTCCGTTTCAGAGCTGCAACCTTTCCCAGGCGTGACCAGGGGCCAGGGGCAGGGATGGCAGGCAGAAGGGGCCCGGAGACCCAAGGCCACAGACCTAGGAGCCTGATGTAAGGCTCTGAAGGCCCAGGACGGGGCTAGGGCCAGAACAAGGGAGGAGGTCCCCATCGCAGTGCAGCTCGCGGACAGAAGTGTCCCTGGAGAAAGCAGGGGAGGGGGGCGCTT
The DNA here is from genome assembly GCA_963574635.1 of Cheracebus regulus. Lineage (NCBI taxonomy): Eukaryota > Metazoa > Chordata > Mammalia > Primates > Pitheciidae > Cheracebus > Cheracebus regulus. The sequence continues at coordinate 13,065 of CAUYQU010093846.1, read as the reverse complement.
CCTCCAGAAATCCGCCAGGCCATTGTTACACGTTCTGAGGCTAGGGAATTTTTCCAGGAGGTTGTGACAACCGAAAATAATAATAACGCCCCTCCCCCAGCAGCAGGGATTCTGGAAAAAACAGCTGCTGCGGTTATCGGGGCCGAGGAAAAAACAAGGTCAGGCGCTGCGAAGATTTAATTTCAGGCGCGTCCCTGCAGCCCGCCGGCCACGCACCACACGAACGCGTCCTCCTCGTGCGGGGTGGCGGCCGCGGGAGCCACGTGGAGCAGCCACTGTCCCTCCGGCCGCGGAGAACCTAGGCGCATGAGCCCAGCGGAGGCCACACTTGGCTCCGGATATCGCGGCCGGGGTCTCGGGCTGGGCCCGGGTCCCTGGAGACGGAGATGACCAGGGGAAGGGGTGGGCCGAGCTCGGCCTGTCGTCTGTCTGTCCGTCTGTCCCCAACTCCGGGGGGAGCTAAATCCGTCTTCAGCAAACCACGCAAAAAAGGCGGGGGGGGGCTGAGGCCGCTGTGACCAGGAGAATAGGTCAGAAGCGACAGCAGAATGGGCCGTTGAGACCCCCATCCCCGTCCTCCGTCGGCCTGGCGCGCCGCGAGGTGGGGAGGCCACTCGGAGGCCGGGGTCGCCTGGGCCGGGGAACCTCCTCGCGCCGACGCCCCCTCCCCACGGCCGCACTCGCCATCAGGCCGAAAGGGGCTCCGGGGGTGGACCCGGGGGGCGCTGGGTCCCGCTCCCGCTGCCGGGTCTCCGGGAGCGCAGTTTTGCACAACGAAGACCCTGCCCGGTGTCCTGCCGAGGCTGCCGCTCCGCCGCCAGGGCCGGCCCGAGGACGCGCGCTGGGGCTTTAGAGGGCGCTTCCGCCGCCCTGCGCGCCCTGGAGAGCCATGAGGTCGTCGCTGGCAGGCAGAGGCTTCGGGCCCCGTGGGTGCCCCGAGACCCCGGGTCCTCAGAATGTCGACGTTTCAAACGAGCCAGGGGAGCGAGCCGAGCCGGGACCGGGACCCGGCGCCGCGTGCGCACCGCCAGCGAGGCCTGTGGCGGGCCGCGGAGGGAGCCCCGCCCCGCCCCACATGAGCGCCTGTCTCCCCGGCAGACACCGACATGCACAAATAATGCTCCATATTCCCCAAACTGGGGGATTGCGAGTAAGGCGCGAGGATAGGGGAGGGGACAGGGTCTAACCCGCTGGTTTTTTACTTTAAAAATTACATATTTTATGTCACGATCGCTTTTCGTTAAGACCACAAACATCCAATTTGGCTTGGCGTAATAAAATCAGCCGGCGCTCCCTTAAACCTAGCCATTCCGGTGAATTAAGTTGTGAAATCGAATCTATTATATCCATAAAGGAGAATGCTTTCATTGTAAATTCAGGTTATAAAGAAACTATACCTGGGCCGCCGGCCTCCCTTTCGGATTTACTACTTGAAGACTTATCAAATTACTTCAAAATGCTGGGCTCCCCTTCCATATCTCATGGCAACAAAAATTAAACGTGGCAACATTTAATAGTAGGAAAGGTCAAAAACAACCTCCACAACAAGGGGATATAATTTTTAAAAGACATCCTCCCCCATCCCCGGACGTCTTCTCCGTGTTTTCTAAATTAATTCGAGTGTTTAAAATAGCTAATCGCGCCACGACTTCCTTCAGGTTCTCCCCTGCTCCACGAGGCGTCTGGGCGCAGCTCCCGGGTGGATCGCACGTGGGCCCGGAGACCCGGGGGTGGGGGCGCCCGGACGTCAGCGGGAGGCGCGGGGTTCTTGTGGCTCCGTTGCGAACCTGCGCCCCATCGTGGCCCGCACACCTGGGCCGAGCCGGGGCCGCCCCGGGAGCCCCTCGCTGGCTCCTGGGCGCCCCGCTCCGCTCAGCAGAGGCCGGGCCAGACAAAGGAGTCGCCCGGGAGGGGTTAATCCGCTCCTCACCCTTCTCAGCCGGCGCGCAGGAGCGGAGATCCGGTCCCTAATAATACCTTTGGTTTCACCCGCAGGGTGCTGGTATCTGCTGCCCTTTCCTGGGTGGGGGCAGGGCCCCTTCCCCTCCACCTTCGTCCATTCCTGGGCATGATACCTTGGCTGGGGCCGGGGTCGTCCGGCGTTGGGGACGTCAGAAGTCGGGGACACCGGGGACTCTCCGCCCTGGCTCCCGAAGAGGGGCATTGCGAGGACGGCGAGGAGGATCGATACGTCCCTAAGTTCCCAGGGAAGAGAGGCCGCGGCTTTTGTCAGGTCGCGAGGAAGATTTATGAGGCGCGGGCCGAGCATGGCCCGGCCAGGCCGAGGCCGCCCGCGCACCCAGGCTAATCTTTGATTTCCATCTAATTATTTTTTTTCCTGCCTTCTCCAAGTCGGTGTCCGGAGAGGCGAACAAAGGAAGAGGAAGGTGGGGGGATGGGGGCGCCAAGCAGTGGTGAGGGGTCGGTCCAGCCCCTCAGTGAGGGCCCCTGGGTGTCCCCGCTTCCGCCCAATGCAGGGCCCAGGAGGGTCGCGGACCTGCTCTACGGGGTGACTCTTCCAGACACTAGGCCCGCGGGAGGACTTCTAGGGAGGGATCCCTGCAAGCGCCCTTGGACGAAAAGAGGACGGAAAGAATATTCTCCTTTAAACTGCAATTACGTGTGTGCAGGTCGGGGGCGGGGGGTGGTTCGCCCGGTCCGGTTCACTCCATCGGAGCCGGCAGTTCAGCCCTGGGCGGGTGAGGCCGAGGGAAACCGGATTTCTTCTCTTCCCGCACGTAAAAGATCCGTCCAAGCGGGTAGGAGAGAGGCGAAGCTTGCATTTTTCATGTTGAAAAAAATTCAAAATGGAAAATCATTTTATTGGTCACTACCCATAAGTAAACTAAAAACAGGGATAATTAGAGTGTGGGGATTTGGAGAGACCATAAATCTGCGGCGCCTTTTCCACTGGAATCGGGAGCCTTTATGGCTTGAGTTTTATTTTGAGAGAAATGAGATCCCTGCCTCTGGTGCAGGCGGGTGTGCACTCCGCGTGCCGCGCGGGGTGGGGGGATGGGGGTCGACGGGACTCGCGCAGCCAGTGCGCCGCGAACCCCGAGTCTGTCCTCGAGGGTGGCAGGAAAAACCGCGTGCTGTGCCCCAACCTCTCTCGCCCCCAGGACCCTTCTCTTCCCAGCTTGGAAACCGCGACTTGGGACGAGCTGGGGGAGGTTCCCCGGGCCGAAAACCGGGCCTTGGGTACCAAATCCGACTCTAGACCGGGATTCGCTTTGTTCCCACCCAAACTCTGGTGAGACGTTTGGGAGTGCGAGGGGACTGGGAGGCGAGGGATTTTTAGAACGTTCTTCTTCCGGCTTCCGAGCCCACCGCCCATCGGGTGTCCTTCACCTCCGCCCTTTGTTCTAAAGTGGGGAGAGGGGAGAGAAAAGGACACAAAATCACCCCCACCCCGCCGTCAAATCCTGAAATTATCAATTTTCCACAAAATGGCCAGGAATCCATTTCACTCTAGAGGTTTTGTCCCCCACCGAGTGGAGGCCAGCTTTCCAACCTCCCACACAAGCAGGGTCCTTTCCCGCTCCTGAGTCTTCAACCCCAATCACCCCAAATGCAAACAGCGTGTGAAACCCCATCAATCAGGTAAGACAGTGGGGAGACCTCTGGCTCAGCTGCCTCTAATTTGGGGGAGAGTCCCTTTCGTCAAGTAACCCCAAAATAACAGCACCCCTTCCCTTCAGTCCGCTTCCACCGCAGCCTCGTCTTTGTTATAAGACCCCTGGTCCTTCCTAGGAAGGGGGCGGGGAGGGCTACAGGCTCACATTCCGAAGAGTTCTGTCCTCAAAACTGTTGGAAGATTCTTTTGTTTGAAGTGGGCATGGGGGCGGGGAAGGAGCCCGTTCAGGCTACCCTCCTGAATACCCGCAAAGCGCATGGGCCTCTCCGTTAATAACCGTGCGAGTCCGGGGCTCCTGGGGCTGGGAGGCCTGCTCCAGGACAAGGGGAGCTGCCCGCCAGACTGGGGCCAAGATGGGGTTGCCCCAACCCAAGCTTCCTCGAAAACAACCCCCTCCAAACTGAGCATCCCTGCTCGAAAAAATCCGGATTTTCCAGGAGGACGGGGCGGGGAGGGCTGCGGAGAACAAAGCTCCGAGGCCGAGGCGGAGCGCACCGCCTCCTGGGCGAATTCTGGCGGAGCTGCGGAAGAGCAGCTTTTCCAAATGGGAGCCCGCTCCGAGCCCACGGGAAGGTGGAGGAGGGTACCCGGTGGAAGCTGCGAGACACCTTGGGCCGGGGTCTACCCCGCGTTCGGCGGCCCCCCGGACCCCGCAGAAAGACACGTTTGCAGCGAAAGGCTCTTACACACCAGCCGGGATTTTATTCGTTCCCTACCGAGAGTGCGCTCTGGGAGCGCGGGAAACAAGGAAAACGCACGTACCTGGCGGCGCTCCGAGGGCGGCCTCGCGGGCCCTCCGCTGGCGAAGGCCCCCAGAAGCCACTCCCCGCCCGGCTGTTCGCCCCGCGGTCAGTCCCTCCCTCCCCGGCGACGCACCCCGCCGAGCCAGCGCTCCAGGAAGCGCGGGGAGCTGGAGGCCCGGCTCGCCTTTCCGGGCGCTGCGTCCGTCTTCGACCGCCAGAGCCCGTGTCCCCTCCCCCTGCCCTCTGGAGGGTCCCGCGGCAGGTCCGGGCTCCCGCGTTCCCAGGTTCCCGGCTGAGCTGCAGAGACGGACGCGGAGCCCTCGGGGAAGACAAGGCAGAGGCGGCCGCCGACCAGGCAGGAGCCCCGGGGCGGGAGGGGTACAGGGCGGAGAAGGCGGGCGAAGGGGCGGGCAGCCTCCCCGCTCCCCGCGCCCGCCGCCCTCCGGGGCGCCCAGCCCCACCCACGTGGAGCCGCCCCGCCCCCACGAGGGAAGGCGCCCGCGCCCCGCCGCACACTAGCGTCTGGCGGTCCCGGGCGCGAAACGCGGCGCCCCTCCCCCGCACCGCGCTCCCCACCTCCCCCGCGCGCGGCTCCCGACCGCCCCGCCCCTAACCCCGCCCAATCGCCGCCCGCCGCTGCCGCTCCCTTTGTCTGAGCCGCCGGCGCAGGCCAATGGGATTGCGCGGAGGCGCGGACGGCTTGACCAATGGGCGGCCACGGGGCGTGGCTGGCGGGAGGCGCTGCAGCTGGCCGGGGTCTGCCCGCGGAGACCTGAGACGGCCGCGTCGTCGGGTGCGCCTTGTACGCCCAGCTAGAGCCGGCGCGCTGCAGCGGTGTGGGTGTCCGACCCTCCCTCCGCAGTCGGGAGAAGCGCTCCAGAGTCGGGAGGGAGGTGGGAGGAGTGACCCCGCCTTGGGGCTGCGGGGAGCGGGAAAGCGGCTTGGATGGTCACGGTCAGCCCCGGGGCCGGAGAGGGTTCGGTTCGAGCAGCCTGGGGCGCGCCATGCTGTGCAGGTTTCCGCGAGGATCCGCAGAGAGCCGTGCAGCGACGCAGGCCCCCGGAGGGAAGGAGGGTGCTGGGCTCGGACGAGCGATACTGCGCTGTTCTGTGACTCGGGACAAAGGGATCCTGGAGTCCAAGGAGTGCGTCCCAGGCCCCGAGCCCGGGCATTGTCGGTGGGATTGGTGTCCTCTGCCTCAGGCTCACCCCGAATGGGAAGTGACCCTTGTCCCCTGAGCTGGATCGCATTGAGGGGAAATGCCAGGACACCCGCACCAGGGCCCAGGGACTGAGATACGGAGCGGAACACAGCTAGGAGGTGTGACCTGTGCCCCGCGCCCTCCCCACAGGGGGTCTTAGGGACTCCTGTGCCTCAGCCAAGCCCTGTAGGGCAGCAGGGGTGGAGAATGCTTGGACCACCTTGTCTTGTTACTCCCGATTGCCTTCGGCCACGGCCGGGGAAAAAGTGACAAGACTGTCTTTGGGATGCCAAAGAGCTGGTGAGCGCGGCCTTCTCTGTAACAAACACGTGAAGCGGGGTGGTCTGTTTCTAGGTGGAGGACTTCGGTCCGCTGGTCCCTCATCTTCCTTAAAAGTAACCGACGGTCTTAATTCCCTGAGAAGGAGACACACGTGGGTGTCAGTGGTCCCAGGCCTCAGGGAACGTCCTTTTCACATTTTCATAGATTTCTAAACCTTGTCCAAGTGAAATCACAAGCCAGAATAAAAGCAGAAACGAAGCAGTCCCTGGCCGTGAGATTTCAAAGGACCCCTCCCTGCAGGCTCCATACATCCCAGCAGGGTAAGTTAAAGGTGCAGCATGGCAGAGGAGGCAGCACCAGGCAACAGTCTTGCCACAAACACCCCAGGACCTGCTGGGGTACTGCCGGCCAGCCGGGGCCTTCTCAGTCCCTATGTCCCTGGCACTGTGTTTACCAAAGCCATCATTCAGCTCAACTCCTGTTGCCAGAGCCACTAGAGAGCAACTTCTAAGCCTCCACCCTGGGGTTCCCCACTCCAGGGCCACCAGGATCCTGAGGCCCACAGCTGTCCTAGGGGCTGGGGGACGCAGGCAGCTCCTCCTAGCATCCTGACCTCCTCCAGCCCTGGTTGCAGCTCACAGAGCAGATCAATATGGCCTTAATGGTGTGGCTCCCAGGACTAAGCAGCCAAGGCCAGAAACCTGAATGGGTTTAGAGGCCCAGAAGGGATTGAATTAAGGTAGCACAGTCCTTACATTTCCTCCTGACACCCTCCTCTCCTGCTTCCAGTCCCTAAAGATGACATCAAAACAAAACAAAACAAAAAAATTGGAAGTCCATTATAACCAGGAGGGACAAGAAGGGTGCCCTCTGTGGCCCAGAAGTCTTGAGGACTCCTGGGGAGATGGGGTTGGGGGACATTGCTGTGGCTGGAGGGAAACCTTGGAATCCAGAAGTGAAACCTGCTGGCAGGTGATGGCAGCTCCCGGGGAGCCGAGGGACCCTGGGACAGTTGGAGGGGGATGGCTGGGGGCATCTGGGAAGGCAGCCCCACCCGTGGATGGAACATAGAGCCTGCTGCAGGATAAAGCCTGGAGGGAGTGGAGAGTCGTGGCCCGAGCCGCCAGCCACAGTTGAGGTGCCTGACCACGTGCTGACAGACGAGCAGGGATCTCACACAAAGCTGGGGTCACCAACCCCGAGGACGCACCACAAACCGAAGCGCTAACACAAGCGAGCAAACTAGCGCAGGGCCCATGCTGTCCAGCGAGATTGGGTGCCCTCCCCCTGGGCCTGGGCTAGACCCACTTCACCAGGTTCCCTTGCAAGGGTGTGGCCGAGTGGCCACCCTCTCTCCAGCAGAGGTGACAGCAGTAACATGTGCCTCTCCTGTGCCTGGCCCAAAAGGCCCTCCCATCACTTTCCCCTTCCCAGGAACTGGCAACAACCAGGGTGACACGGGGAGCTTCGCTTGAGGATAGGAGAGTCACCCTCAGCCCCGGGCCTTGAGTGACTGGAACACTGCCATGGTTGTCAAGAGAGAAATCTACTTCTCTTTTGTTTAGGCGTTTACAGGGTCTATTCCTTAGAGCAATTTAACTTACAATTCAATTAGCAGTTTAATCATTAAACGTCTTACATCCGTCTCCTTGCTGTGGCCTCTGGGTGGGGGTGGGCTCTCCATCTCCCTTGACTTTGGGCTGGGTGAGTGATGCCCTCCGGCCAGTGGGATGTTAGCAGATTTGAAGTGGGCCAAGGCTTGGAATGTGCCAGCAAGGGCAGCCCGGGCTTCCTGCTTGCCAGGGACCCACTGTGAGCCGGCTGTGCCCCAGAGAGGAATGGAGAACAGAGGCTGATGGGAGCTCCAAGGAGGAGCGAGAAACCTGAGCAGACCTCAGCCCAGCCCGCACCCCAGAACCCGGAGTGCAGGGGGCTCGGCTGGGTGGAGGTGGGCCGTGGCCCGGTGAGTGCTGTTTTCTGCCGTCGAGCTTTGACGTCGGAGTTATACAGCACTGTTGTGGGCACAGCTGACTGATACCCTGCCCTGAGTCACACAGGGCGTTGGCGTGGCAGAGCCCTCAAATATGTGTCGCTGGCACAGTGCTTGGCTTGGGGAGTTGGGTGAATGGGTGCAGTGAACTGGAGAGACCACACTGCCCCGGCACTTGGGAACGCTTGGAAGCGGGAGGAAAGAGCCGGAAGGTCCATGCGAGGCAGAGGCAGCCGTTCCCTGCAGTTTGACCACTGTTTCCAGAAAGTGAGGGCTGGTTTGCAATTCGAGTTACCCCAGAAATGCGGGACTCCCAGGTTGGAAGAGCCACTGTTTATACCTCAAACAGTAAGAGATGGTGGGTGTTCAAGGCCTGCCACTCAGGAGGCTCTGTCCAACAGCAGCGGGCAGGCCGGAGGCAAAGGCTCAGCTTGCGGGGGAGGGGAGCAGATGGCTTCATGAATCATCTGTCAGTTGGACCTGGAAGACACTCATCAGGACCCACAGAAAGGCTCCACCCATCCCAGGCCGGGGGAGCTTTGGGCTGGATCTTCTCCCTTGAGATGATGGTGACTTTTTCTAACATGAGGTGTGGGCGGAAGGGTGGGTCTCACAGATGTCTGGAGGCCAAGGGCAGGCTGGCTGTACAGCTGTCGGACAACAGCCGTTTCCCCATCTCACGGGGCCCCCAGCTGCTCTACGTCCCCAGACTGCCTTGCAGTAGGTGTTGCTAGGTCACTGGTGGTGTCGAGCAGAATGTGGCAGAAGCAACATGCGAATTCTGGAGTTTCGGGAGCACGTGAACCTTCCAGGAGGCTTTTAGGGTTCCCCTTCTGATGGCTGGAATGGGGACCAGCAGAGAGATTGTGGAAGGCACATGTGGAAGATGGCAGGGCAGCTTTCAGCCTGGGGCCTGGCCAGCCTGAGGGAGTGCAGCCCCAGCCCCACCCCGCAGGAGCGCATGCCCAGGCAGGTCGGGGGTAAATAGCGCTGACTGACGTGGGCAGCCACGTTTGGGGTCTGCTGGCTACAGCTGTGTAACTTGCACCAAGCCAGAGTTTCAGAACACACTGCTCAAAAACAACACCAGTGATAGCTTCAGAGATAAGAGGGGAGATTTTGTTCTTTAAAAAAAGAATCTGGGGCCAGGCTCGGTGGTTCAGGCCTGTAATCCCAGCACTTTGGGAGGCTGAGGTGGGCGGATCAAGAGGTCAAGAGATCAAGACCATCCTGGCCAACATGGTGAAACCCCGTCTCTACTAAAAATACAAAAATTAGTTGGGCGTGGTGGCGTGCGCCTGTAGTCCCAGCTTCTCTGGAGGCTGAGGCAGGGGAATTGCTTGAACCTGGGAGGCAGAGGTTGCAGTGAGCCGAGATTGTGCCACTGCACTCCAGCCTGGCGCCTGGCGACAGAACGAGACTCTGTCTCAAAATAAAACAACAACAAACAAACAAAAAAAGAATCTGGGAAATGAACTCAGATTTTTGCTTTCTTCTTTATAATTTTATGTGTTATTCAAAAATTTATAAGAAGAGAAATAATAACCAACAAAATCATGTTCATGTGAACAAATAAAAATAAACTCAGGCGCCGGGCACAGTGGCTCGTGCCTGTCACCCTAGCACTTTGGGAGGCTGAGACGGGTGGATTACTTGAGGTCAGGAGTTCGGGACCAGTCTGATGCACAAGGTGAAACACCGTCTCTACTAAAAATACAAAAATTAGCTGGGTATCCTGGCGGGTGCCTGTAATCCCAGTTTCTTGGGAGGCTGAGGCGGGAGAATTGCTTGAACCCAGAAGGCGGAAGTTGCAATGATCTAAGATTACGCCACTGCACTCCAGCCTAGGTGACAAAGCAAGACTCTGTCTCAAAAAAATATAAAAATTAAATAAAAATAAGCTTAGGAAGATACTTTCAAAAACTCAACTAGATATCTTGGGAGATTAAACCTTGGGGCATTGGAACAGGAAATCCTCAAATAGATGGGCCTTGGCTGAGACGGTGTGAGTGAGCTGGGAGGCCTGGCTGGAGAATTCAGTGGAACACAGGCTCAAGTGCAGAAAGGGTGTAATGTGTGAAGGAAAAGTGAAGAAACATGGAAAACTGGCCCAGAGCTGTCTCCCTCCACTTACATGGGATTCCAGGGGAGAGGAAACGGGAGGGAGGGAATGCTAAAGAGGGCAAAGAAAAAACTGTCAGGGCCAAAAAAACACTTGAAGACGTTTTACAACACAGGGAAAAAAAGAGAAAAGTGCCCAGTGGGGAAAAACCTCTGACTCAAAAGAAAAAAAAAGACAGCGAAGAAGAACTAGGGGAGAAGGAGGAGGAGAGAGGGAGAAGCCTGCACCTGCCATCACACGTTGGCACCTTGGGATTCCGACACTGCGGAGGGGCAGCTTCCCGGTTCGGAGGGAAGGTTTAGAGGCTCTGACTGGCTGCCAGGCCCCACAGCCATTCAGTGGGAGGAGAAGCAGGCACTGTCTCTGGTCCTGCCAAGTGCTCGGAGACTATTTCCAACAAATACTCTCTGAAATCATTGCTAGATGAGGTACCCTAGCAAAACAAAACACAAACCCCAGAGGGAGACCAAGGCTCCACGGGCGGCCAGGGGCTTCCTGTTGGAAACACTCAAAACTGTCTTCGAGGAGGCTCTGGATGATCCCCGCATGGGCCTCGGGAGGGGAGGAGGAGGGAGTGAAACTGCACAAGGGCAGGTCTTGTCAGAAGGGATCATGTACAACTGATGAACTCTGGATGGGGGCAGGAAGAGGCAGGTTCAAGTGCCCATGTTAAACATGTAAAATAACTGGCCAGGCGTGGTGGCTCACGCCTGTAATCCCAGCACTTTGGGAGGCCGAGGCGGGCGGATCACCTGAGGTCAGGTGTTCGAGACCAGCCTGGCCAACATGGTGAAACCCTGTCTCTACTAAAAATATGAAAATTAGCCAGGCCTGGTGACGCATGCTTGTAATCCCAGCTACTCGGGAGGCTGAGGCAGGAGACGCATGTGAACCAAGGAGGCAGAGGTTGCGGTGAGCTGAGATCGCACCACTGCACTCCAGCCTGGGCAAGAAGAGAGAGACTGTGTCTCAAAAAAAACTGGAACAAGGAAGACTTGATGAATCTAACAAAAGCAGGAAATGGGGGCAGTCACGAGGACAGGAATGGCAAGAAAATGTGGCAACTGAAACTCCAGAGCTAAAAGCCAGGAGGAAGCCCCATCTGAGCATCACAACATACGTGAGCAAATCAAAGTCATGCATGAAACAACAGATATGCACGGGTTAGATGGAAATTCACAATGCAGATGCCCAGTGTCATTGAGATCATCCCCAACCGCTGCCACCCCAGATGCGGGTCCTAGGCCCGGTGTCCCTAGCCCCGAGCCACAGAAAGACCGCAGGCAGGAAGTTCATGGAGAGTCAGAGGGTACTGCACCACTGGAGTGCACTGGTACAATCACGGCTCACTGCAGCCTCAAACTCCTGGCCGCAAGCGATTCTCCTGCCTCAGCCTCCTAAGTAGCTGGAACTACAGGCACACACCGCCATGGTTAGCTAATTTTTAGACTTTTTGTAGAGACATGGGGACTTCCCCATGTTGCCCACGCTGGTCTTGAATTCCTGAACTCAAGCAATCCTACTCCTGCAGCCTCCCAAAGCACTGGGATTACAACGTGAGCCACCACGCTCTGCTCCTGCATATATTTTTATACTTGTATACATTAACGCATATTAAGTATACATATTAATGTATCACAGAAGTTCTGGTACATGCAATACATGTGCTTGTGATGAACAGAAACAGTATTTTAAGACCCGTGTAGCCAGGCACGGTGGCTCACACCTATAATCCCAGCACTTTGGGAGGCCGAAGAGGGCAGATCACCAGGTCAGGAGATCGAGACCATCCGGGCCAACATAGTGAAACCCTGTCTCTATTAAAAATACAAAAAAATTAGCCGGGCGTGGTGGCCCGCGCCTGTAATCCCAGCTACTCGGGAGGCTGAGGCAGGAGAATCATTTGAACCTGGGAGGTGGAGGTTTCAGTGAGCTGAGATCTCGCTGCTGCACTCCAGCCTGGCGAGAGAGCGAGACTCTGTCTCAAAAAAATAAATTTATAAATAAATAAAATATTTTTAAAAACACTTCTGTTATTTATTATTTATTGGTTGATTTTTTTTTTGAGACAGAGTCTTGCTCTGCCGCCACGCTGTAGTGCAGTGGCACGATCTCAGCTCACTGCGACCTCCGCCTCCTGGTTCAAGTGATTCTCCTGCCTCAGCCTCCCGAGAAGCTGGCATTACAGGTGCACAGAACCACGCCCGGGTTATTTTTGTATTTTTAGTAGAGATGAGGTTTCACCATGTTGGCCAGGCTGGTCTCGAACCCCTGACCTCGTGATCTGCCCGCCTGGGCCTCCCTAAATGCTGGGATTGTAGGCATGAGCCACCACTCCCAGTTTAAAAACACTTTTGAGAAGGGGTCCACATACTTTGCCGGTGCCAAGAGGGGCCCGAGCCAATCATGGTGACTGTGACCACAGCTGGGCTGGGTGGACATGGGGTGACGGCTGCATGCTGGACACAAGAGTCATGTGTCCCAGAGCCCTGGGACCTGGAGGGCTGCTGGGGAGACGCTCTTCCCTTCCTCTGGATCCCCCGGGTCTGGGGGACGCCTGCCCCTGCCGCAGTGCCTGCCCGCTGACTTACCCACGTCCTGAGTTGGAGCTTGGAGGTGGAAGGACTTGGGACCAGGAGGCGCTCGGACCTCTGGGTTCTGCCCCCGCGTCTGCCCACCTCAGTCGTGTGAAACGTTCTGCTTCTTGATCACAGAGGCCCATTTGATGCAGAGGCTCTGTGACCCGCACACACCTCCCAGAAGAAGTTACCACAGAAACACCAAAAATGGTAAGAGGGAAAAAGTGACCCCAGGCAAAGGCTCTGTTTTTTGACCCGGGGGTGAGCTACATGGGTGTGTTCATTCTGTGAGAATTCATAGGGCAGTACACTGAAAATAGGTGTACTTGGTGGGGCATGGTGGCTCACGCCTCTAATCCTAGCACTTTGGGAGGCCGAGGTGGGTGGATCACCTGAGGTCAGGAGTTCAAGACCAGCCTGGCCATCATGGTGAAACCCCATCTTAAAAAAAAAAAAAAAAAAGAGAAAAGAAAATAGGTGTACTTTGATATATGTTTATTTTTCTTCAATA
>CAUYQU010093845.1:0-15298 GCA_963574635.1 Cheracebus regulus | reverse complement strand
TTTGTTTGTTTGTTTGTTTTTTTCCACATATACTAGTGGCATTTATTTCTCATGGTAATTGAAAATGTTTCAGATTCAACTTTTGCAATGAATACAGTTTTAATTTATTTTAGATTTGAAATATCAGTGACTCGGGAAGAGTCCAGAGTGTGTAGCTTTTATTTTACCTTTGGGTTTTTTTTTTTTTTTTTTTTAGATGAAGTCTCACTCTGTCACCCAGGCTGGAGTGCAGTGGCATGATCCTGGCTCACTGCAACCTCTGCCTCCTGGGTTCAAGCTATTCTTGGGCCTCGGCTTCCCGAGTAGCTGGGATTACAGGTGCGTGCCACCATGCCCAGCTAATGTTTTATATTTTTAGTAGAGACAGGGTTTCACCATGTTGGCCAGGCTGGTCTTGAACTCCTGACTTAGGTGATCTACCTGCCTCAGGCTCTCAAAGTGCTGGGATCACGGGCATGAGCCACCGTGCCTGGCCTCCTTTCCCTTTGATTTTGTAAATGGCTGAGGAAGTGCCACTGTGTTATTACTTCTGCATAGGTGCTGTACCATTCCTATGTTGAAGTAACCTCTGCATGAGAATAACATTCAAAGCACCCTGTGTACCCCCGAGTATCCATATTGCTTTTCAGACCATTTCAGGCATCCACAGCAAGCCTGTGCCATTTTCACTTGTCTTATGTTAAACTAACTCCTCAAGTGCGGTGGCTTTCTGAATATGCTTATGGCATATGTGCTGCAAATCTTTGTGACTTCCTATCTCCATATTCCAGAATTTATAGTGATCTGATCAGGAAGTGAGCTGAAGTTTTAAGTTTATCCCAGGGCTTCTCAACCCAGCACTATTGGCATTTTGGGCTAGATAATTTTTTTTGTTTTGTTTTTGTTTTTTGAAACAGTCTTGCTCTGTTGCCAAGCTGGAGTGCAGTGGTGCGATTTCAGCTCACTGCAACCTCTGCCTCCCGGGTTCAAGCGATTCTCCTGCCTCAGCCTCTTGAGTAGCTGGGACTACAGGCACGCACCACCACGCCTAGATAATTTTTGTATTTTTAGTAGAGACTGGGTTTCACCATGTTGGCCAGGCTGGTCTCGATCTCTTGACCTCGCGATTCGCCCGCCTCGGCCTCCCAAAGTGCTGGGATGACAGGCGTGAGCCACTGCCCCTGGGCTGATAATTCTTTGTTGCGGGGGAACTAGCTTGTATATTGTAGACTGCTTAGTAGCATCCCCAACCTCTTTCCAGTAGATGCTAATGGCATCTTCTCTGGTTGTAACAATAAAAAATATTCCCAGACATTGCAGCTATCCTCTGGGGGCTAAAATCACCAGTTTATGCTTTACGAAGAGTGATTTTGAGAGCGAATTGGTTATGTTATTATAGGAAAATGAATAAACATTTGTTGAGCACAGTTGCTCCCAGGCAAAGCCAAGTATACAGAGGAAATATCCCTGTCCTCAAAGGAAACATACATGGGAACTGGAATTAGACATACAGTATTTTATAGTATGTGATAAAGCCTGTAATAGATATAAAGATAAGAGAGTGGTTACTTTTGCTATAAAGATATCAGCAAAGAACAAGAAAGGAGGGAATACTTGACCTGGGTCTTGATGGATGAATAGGAGTTCACCAGAGTGAACTGCAGTGGCCTTCATACAGAGAAGTCATCATGAATTAAGGCTAAAGGACTCTATATTATGGTTTGCCTTGGGCTATGCTTCTTGTCTCAGCATAATTATTTATTTTTATTTTTATCTTTTTTTTTGAAAGGGAGTCTCACTCTGTTGCCCAGACTAGAGTGTAGTGGCGCAATCTCAGCTCACTGAACCTCCCCCTCCCGCGTTTATGCAATTCTCCTACCTTAGTCTCCTGGGTAGTTGGGATTACAGGAGTTTGCAACCATGCCTGGCTAATTTTTGTAGTTTTAGTAGAGATGGGGTTTCACCACGTTACCCGGGCTGGTCTCGAACTTCTGACTTCAAGTGATATGCCTACCTTGGCCTTCTAAAGTGCTGTGATTACAGGCGTGAGCCACCATGCCCAGCCCCAACATAATTATTAATAGCACTTCTTTCACTCTAACAGATGCTTTGCTTTGAATGATGAATTTAACCAGTCCCTCTGGTAAGGTCCTGGGGACTTGAAAGTTTGTGGGCAAATGATGTGTTTGAGGTGCAGTGAGTCGTATTATGTTGTCAGAGTACTTTAGAGGGTAGGAAGGGATGTGGAGGCTGGCTGGAGATAAGGTTAGGACCTGTTGTGGAGGGTTTTAGAGAGTTTTGCATGCCGTACAATGAAAGTGGAGCTTGTCCTGGACAGCCTAAGTGTCAACTAATAGCTCCCGGGCAAGAGTGTTAGAAAGTGAGAGACAGAGAAAATGAGCTTTTCTGGCCCTTGAGAAGTTTCAGTCTGTTCCATATGTTGCATGCTTCTCCCAAGTACTACTTCTTAGAGAAGGTAGGTCCCTAAGAGGTTCTCCTTGACTGAGTTTTGTTTGGTGACAGCCAGGTACTGTTCACAACTGTGTTACTTTCAAGTGTGTTTCTTTTTTTTTTTTTTCTTTTGAGACAAAGGTCTCGCCAGGCTGGAGTGCAGTGGTGCGATCTTGGTTCACTGCAAACTCCGCCTCCTGGGTTTAAGCAATTCTCCTGCCGCAGCCTCCTGAGTAGCTGGGACTACAGGCGCTCGCCACCACGCCTGGCTAATTTTTGTATTTTTAGTAGAGATGAGGTTTCACCATGTTGGCTAGGATGGTCTCGAACTCTTGACCTCATGGTCCGCCCACCTCGTCCCAAAGTGCTGGGATTACAGGCGTAAGGCATGAGCAGCCGCACCTGGCCTTATTATTATTATTATTTTTTGAGACAGAGTTTTGTTCTTGTTGCCCAAGCTGGAGTGCAATGGTGTGATCTCGGCTCACTGCAACTTCCGCCTCCCAGGTCTAAGTGCTTCCCCTGCCTCAGCCTCCCCAGTAGCTGGGATTACAGGCGCATGCCACCACACCCAGCTAATTTTTGTATTTTCAGTAGAGACAGCGTTTCTCCATGTCGGTCAGGCTGGTCTTGAACTCCTGACCTCAGGTGATCTGCCTGCCTTGGCCTCCCAAAATGCTGAGATTACAGGCTTGAGCCACCATACCCATCCTCAACTGAGTTTCTTTATAAAATGTATAAAGGAGACTTCTATCCATTTTCACTTTCTTCTTGACTTGGGAATGAATGAGATTTTGCTCTGTTACTGAAATTTAAATGAATGGCTACTATTTTAGTTGAAAAGAAAAGATGAAATTATCTTAGGACTTGGCAAAGTATATTCTGTGGGTGAAATCTAGCCTCTAGTCTGCTGCTTGTTTTTGTAAATAAAGTTTTATTGGAACACAGCCACAGTTATTCATCTACGTATTGTGTATAGCTGCTTTAGTGGTACAACAGCAGAGCTGGATAGTTCCGACAAATACCATATGGCCTGCGATGCCTAAAACGACTGTCTGCGCCTTTATAGAACAAGTTTGCCAATCCCTGATCTGACTGGATTCAATATTCAAGTCAAGTCACTCAAGTATTTTTCATATCTTTACTCTGATTAAGATAGTTTCAGGAATGGACCAAATTATGCTGATTTTAGTACATCTATTTGTTCCAAGTTGGGCTTGTGTTTTCAAGTTTACGGGAGACATTTTGTTATCCAGGATTTTACCTGAGAGGGATAAAGCTGTAGAACTTGGCTTTTCTGTCTTCCTGGAAGTTTTGAAGCTCCTCTCTGGATTTGATACCGACCTCACAAGGAAGGTGCTGCCTGGCCTGGCTGGGTGGCTGGACCCAGGCTCTGTGGTGGGGCTCTCCCCACTCTAGAAGGCCGTGGACCACGTACCCTTTTCCACTCCAGAGTCAATGCCGTAAGAGACAAATATATACATATATATATTTGAGACGGAGTCTCGCACTGTCACCCAGGCTGGAGTGCAGTGGTGTAACCTCGGCTCACTACAACCTCCGCCTCTTGGGTTCAAGTGATTCTCCTTGCCTCAGCCTCCCAAGTAGTTGGGATTACAGGTGCCCAGCATCACACCTGGCTGATTTTTTTTGTATTTTTAGTAGAGATGGGGTTTCACTATGTTGGCCAGGCTGGTCTTGAACTACTGACCTTGTGATCCGCCCACCTCAGCCTCCCAAAATGCTGGGATTACAGGAGTGAGCCACCACACCCGGCCTTGACAAATAAATTTCAATTTCAAATATTTTCAGAAAAGAAAACTATTATAGAATATTTTTGGCTTGTATTTATTCCTTGCTGTTTTTTGTTGTTTGAGACGGAGTCTCGCTCTGTTGCCCAAGCTAGAGTGCAGTGGTGCAGTCTCAGCTCACTGCAATCTCTGCCTCCCCCATTCAAGCGATTCCCCTGCCTCGGCCTCCCGAATAGCTGGGACTGTAGATACGCACTACCATGCCCTGCTAATTTTTTGTATTTTAGTAGAAATGGGGTTACACCATGTTTGCCAGGATGGTCTTGATCTCCTGACCTCATGATCTGCGCACCTCTGCCTTCCAGTGTCTGGCATTATGGGCATAAGCCACCATGCCCAGCCCATTACTGTTGTTTAGAGACAGGATCTCGCTCTTTCATCCAGGCTGGAGTGCAATGGAGTGCAATGGCACAATTGACTCACTGCAGTCTCAACCTCCCGGGCTCATGTGATCCTTCTTCCTCGGCCTCCTGAGTAGCTAGGATTACAGGTGTGTACCAAATCAGCTATTTAAAAAAATTATTTGTAGAGATGGGGGAGTCTCGCTATATTTCCCAGGCTGGTCTCGAACTCTTGAGCTCAAGTGATCCTCCCACTTTGGCTTCCCAAAGTGCTGGGATTACAGGGATGAGCCACTGCTCCTGGCTTATACTGGTCTTTAAGAAAAAAACAGGAAGAAAAAGAGGTAGTTTTTTTGGTTGGTTTGATGCGTTTATTTCCTCATTATAGTCCTCTGGTGTTTTCTCATTTAATGACCATGTTTGTTTATTCCCTTTCCAGTGACAACTTTCACTCTGATAAGCATCAAGCTGTACTTGGTATTTGGGTGGGAGTGGACCTTTGGAGAGAGCGCCAGGGACAACAGCAATATGTGAAGCAGGAACAATGTTAATTAACCAAATTGGTGGTTTAGCTCCCCCACCCCTTTCCTCCGCCAGCCTTGGATAGCTCAGCTTTTTGTAGGATCTGGCTGCTTGCCTTCAGAGACTCTTCAGCAAGCGGAGAGTGGTTACCCCAGGAAGCCAGTTCACATAATGAAGAATGCTTTTCAGTCATTTATGGCCCTGGACCTTGCCCCTTGTTCTATCTTTGTGAAGTGTTCAGATGAGGGTTCTCTTTTATCTTTCAGTTGCTCCTTTAAAGCTCCAAGTGGTTTTTTATACCCTGTGGAGCCCTCACAATCAGTTGCTTAAATGTTTCTAGAAATTCCTGGTATGACTTAAAAATAGCTTCCGTTTTGTGCTCTAGAAGGTTCTTGTTGCTGAGTGCCAGCAGCTACATTTTAGCATTGAGGCAGGTTTGCCCAGATTAGTGTGCCAGTGTGGAGATGAAGAATTCCACCCCTGCAAGACAGAGCCATGTAAGAAGCCAGCCAGGGGAACAGATCGCTGCAGCCGTGTCTGAAAAGTGACAACTCTAAATCCTTGTCCTGCCTTTCTTCTCTTTCCTTCCAGTTTTCAGAAAAAATTAATAGGCTTTATTATTGTTTTTAAAACAATTTCAGATTTATAGAAGAATTTATTTTTTTTTTTGAGACGGAGTTTTGCTCTTGTTGCCTAGGCTGGAGTGCAGTGGTGCAATCTCAGCTTGAAGAGGGAGACCCAGGCATCTCAGATCAACTTCCTCTTCTCATATGTGATTCCTAAAACAGTAAACTGAAACCTTTTCATATGTAATTCCTGAGACTGTAAACCGAAACCTTTTTCATATGTAATTCCTGAGACTGTAAACGGAGACCTTTTTCATATGTAAAGCTATAAACCAAAGATTCTTCTAAAGTATAAGCCTATATAAAGGCAGAGCATTCCTTTGTTAGGGGAGCTTGGCTGTTAGGCAACTATGCAACCTTGCTCCCGGCGGAATAAACCCTCCTTCCTCCTGTATCCGTTTCCCGCGGCCACTCCTGCTACAAGCTCACTGCAACCTCCACCTCCCAGGTTCAAGCAATTCTCCTGTCTTAACCTCCCGAGTAGCTGGAATTACAGGTATGCGCCACCACGCCTGGCTAATTTTGTATTTTTAGTAGAGACAGGGATTCACCTTGTTGGTCAGGCTGGTCTCGAACTCCCGACCTCAGGTTATCCACGTGCCTTGGCCTCCCAAAGTGCTAGGGTTATAGGCACGAGCCACTGCACCTGGCCATAACTAGAGTACAGTTCTTATGTGCTGTTCCTTTTGCCTTTTCTCTTACAGATGCCACTCATTTCCAAAGTCACTTAGGTAGTAGTGTTTCCCCTACCTCCTTTAGCAAGATTGTTTCAGTAAGGGAAACAATTTTACTGAAGGAGGTAGGTAAGGAGGTAGGTATTTGTAATACAGTTAGATTCTTCTGTCACAGGCTAGGTTCTTTCCTAGGATCCCCTGACTTCCTAAATGATTTTTCTTTTAAAATTCACATATATCAAGTTTCATTCTTTGTGTTGTACAGTTCTATGAATTTTGATAAATGCATGCCACTTATCCACCATTATAGTATCATACAGAATATTTTCACCACCCTAAAAATTCCCTATGCTTCACTGTTTTTTTTTTGTTGTTGTTGTTTTTTAAAGACAGAGTCTCCCTCTGTTGCCAAGCTGGAGTGCAGTGGTGTGATCTTGGCTCACTGCAACCTCCTCATCTTGGGTTCAAGTAATTCTCCTGCCTCAGCCTTCTGAGTAACTGAGACTACAGGCGTGTGCCACCATGCTCAGCTAATTTGTGTGTGTGTGTGTGTGTGTGTGTGTGTGTGTGTGTGTGTGTGTGTGTGTGTTTAGTAAAGATAAGGTTTTACCATGTTCACCAAGATGGTCTTGATCTCTTGACCTTGTGATCTGCCTGCCTCAGCCTCCCAAAGTGCTGGGATTACAGGCGTGAGCCACCGCCCAGCTGCTTCACCTTTTATTCCTCCTTCCCCCTAAACCAATGGCAACCCCTAATCTTTTAAAGTTTGTATAGTTTTACCTTTTCCATCTTCTGCATTTTGAATTCTTTACATTTGAATCTCTTGAGTACCCATGACAATGGTTTGCCAGTCAGAACTCATAGTCATGATTCTATTATTCTGCTCCCCTGGGGGGCACAGGAAGTTGGACTTCTCTTTGGAATAAAATAGAAGGTTGTTATGAAAGCTAAATACCTCCATGGTGCACAGTCTGTACTGTTGGTGCCATTTCCCTTCAATAAAAAAGTGCTTTCATTCCAGGCTTCCTGCACAGCCTGATTTGGTGGATAGATTTGCATTGCCTGTGTTCTACATCCTGGTTTTTCTCAGCCCAGGATAGTGATTGCTGTTTACCTCAGCAAACAGTTTTGGAGGTACATTCTGGAAGCCATTCCTCCTTCTCTGTGAACTGCCTCCCGTGGACCTTTGGTAATGATATTTATTCTCTGGTAAGAGTGGCCTATCAGATACTCACTGAGAAATTTGAATTGATGAGATAGCCAGTCAGGGTGACCACATTCCTGGAATTGTAAAAGGTGTCATGTTGGGAACTGAAACCACTATCTTCATGTCTGGAGCAAGAGAGATTGGAACCAGAAGGAGAGAACACTTCCTTTCTGCTGGTTGGATTTCCAGTCTTTGCTCTAGCCCTTCTTAAGCTCTGGCTACCTTTCTTGGCCCCTGTGAGATGCTTTAAACCTCATTCAGTAAGTCACCCCTATATATCCTCAAGCAACCAAATTAGTTTCTGTAACTTGCAATAAAGAAATCTTAGTGAATTTATCTATGTTTTAAATCTGGTCTTTTTCTCTGCAGAGTGCTGTTCTAAGTGGATTTGATATGTCAGACTTATTTACATGAATACTAAAGCATTATAAAGGTCATGATAGAAATCTGTGTAAGAAGCAAAAGAAGGAATGGTTGAGTCTACCTGAGGGCAGGAAGACACAGTCTATGAAAGAGGTGATCTTTCCAGGTGGGCTGGACAGGGCATTCTGGGTAGAAGGTGTTTTGTGCACTCTGAATGAAGAGATCCCCTAAACAGGCTTTGTGTGAGCAACATGGCTGTTTATTCACCTGGGTGTGGGCAATGAATAGTCTGAAAAGAGTCTGAGTCTGAAAGGAGAGTCAGTGGAGGGCAGTGGGATAGGAGTTGGTTTTATAAGTTTTGGGTAGGCAGTAGAAAGTTTCAGAAGTTACAGTTCAGGGCTGTTTTTTCAAGCTGGGAGGGGGTTGTAGGGTCTGGAGTCACAAGGTTGACCAAGGTTGGTTACAAAGTCCAGTTGCCTTATCAGTTGAGGCAGGAATAAGGAACAATAGAAGAATGTCTCAAAGTTAATTAGGCGCTGCAGGGGTTGGTCATTCTCCTTTTGTGGTTTTCCAGTTACTTCAGACTTTCTAGTTCCAATAACTCATCTGGAGGTGTCAGTGCAGGTCACAGAGGTTACCTTGGGAAGCTGAGGTGGGAGGATCCTTTGAGCCCAGGAGTTTGAGGCTATAGTGAGCTATGATCACCCCACTGTACTCCGGCCTGGGCAATAGATTGAGACTCTGTCTCTTAAAAAAACAGAAAAGAAAAACAACTCCATTGCACCAGTGTGTGTCTTCTAAATATGTTTATTTCATTTCTAGGGGACTTGTCATGCTGTCTTTTAACCTTGTCATTATCACTGTTTTTTAAAGCAAAAAAGAAAATTTAAAATACTGACATAAAGGTTAAGTGAATTGTCATTGTGTTTTTAATAACTGAGGAGGCCTTTTATGTTTGGAAAGAGATATTTATAGTAAATTGTTCTTTTTCCATTATTTATTAAAATAGTAATTTTTAAAACCTAGTATTTCTTGAACTTTAAGCTCAACTTGTAGATAATTTTTATTTACAAAGTAGTAATTTTCATGTCAAAAATTGTTTCACTTATTCATTGATTAACCTCACTTAGTTTCTAAATTTAACAAATTAAAGTTATTAAGACTGTTAGCACCACTTACAAATTTAATCAGAGTCCTTTAACGTTTTAAACTATAATCACACATTTTAAGTGTCTGTTTCTCTCAAACACCTTAACTAAGGCCTACAACAAAACCAAGGAGCAAAGTCAGCCTCGAACTTCAACAGCTCTGGGGACCTAATGCAGTAATCCTACTGGAAGCGAAGAGAATAAAAGAATGCCTTAGTCCAGTCAAGGTTAGGTGTTTTGAGGTACTGATTGATGGATTGTCAGCATACTGGATCTGTTTGTGCCTCTAAGGTGCTCCTTCAGATCTCAACAGCTAGATTCTTTTCTGTTTTTGTATTTTAAATCAGGGAGCCTCCAGATCAAGAATACGTTCAGAGACTTTCAACAGCTGGTTGTTTGATAAAAATAAAGCTTACTAGTGACCGGGAGGTTTGGGTGTCTGTAGTTCTCAGCTGGGAGTTACCTATTTGCATAGGTTGCACAGGTCTGCAGCCAGGTGTCCTAAACCCCACCCATCATGTAAATTAACAGAGGCTCTTGATTATACTTTTTTTCTCTGTAGTCAAGCAGTAAGGATTTATTCTTTTCATTTTTCACAAGATAGCAAAAGACACCTCATTAAGAGCTTTTCACGGTAAAGACTGCAAAGACTGAATTACTTTCGCTGTGCTCGGTTGCTCAGGCCTGTAATCCCAGCACTTTGGGAGGCTGAGGCAGGTGAATCACCTGAGTTTGGGAGTTCGAGACCAGCCTGACCAACATAGAGAAACCCCGTCTCTACTAAAAATACAAAATTAGTTGGGTGTGGTGGTGCATGCCTGTAATCCCAGCTACTTGGGAGGCTAAGGCAGGAGAATCACTTGAACCCGGTAGGTGGAAGTTGAGGTGAGCCTAGATCGCGCCATTGCACTCCAGCCTGGGCAACAAGAGCAAAATTCCCTCTCAAAAAAAAAAAAAATGATTGAATTACTTTCTCATTTGGTTGGGACTCCTTGTGGAGTTGGACACTTAAATTCCTTTGCCAATGCCCTTGGCCCCATGACAGGACGCTGTAACTTTCATGTAACTTCTTGTGTGGGGTTTAGTGTGGGCACCAGTGGGATGCCAAACCCCAGCTGTGACACCGACTTTGTCTTCTTTGATTCTCCAGCGTACTGTTGACCTCCTTCCCGGAGTCTCATTGCCGTGCACGAGGGAAGTAAAGTAATGCAAGGAGATAGGGCCTCACATTATTTAGAAGAAATGCTTTTGAAGAGGCTTGAAATAGATTTTCTAAAATTAAATACTAGAGCAAAAGCGATATATTTAACAACATATGTTTAGTCTGCATATCTTAATAGAACTTGAGGCTTACAATAAAACATTTATTGAACAGTTAAAGATGCAAAGTAGAGATAAGCAACCATTTTCAGTAGAGGACCAGGTGGATGAATCAACACAATTGGTCTTTTTGGCAAAAATGTTAAAACTTGTTGATTTTGATGTTGTTAATTGGAAAGAGCGAGGGAGATTAACAGGTGCCAGAGAAGTAATTAATCAGGGATTTAGAAAGCTTTTATGTTATCAGGGAAAGGTGATTGCGAAAGTGTCCACTTCAATCTTTAAGAGTACTGAGTGGAACAAACATTTGCATTTTTATTGTATTGATTAACATACTCAGTGGCGAGCCATGGACTGTGGAAAATGATCATTTTTGGAGGGTGGTGATAAAAGACTGAGTCAATTTAGGGTGAGGTTTGGTGAGTGAAAAAAGGTGTCGGATATTTTACTTCTGCTCTGCTCATGAGAAATCACAGTGCTTAGAACTAACCTGTTGCTACACTTGACTCCTCTGTTTTTAGAGGCAGTGGGCTGGCCACTCACTCTACACCGGCCGAATTATACAATTAGGAAAACAAACTGAGAAGGAACATTTTATGTGACTTGAGAATGGAGGAAATATGTGAGTAGGAAGCTGTACAAAATATGCACGTTGGTTTCTGCATGTTAACTTAGTTTGGGTTCTACAATGCAGAACCCAACATCAGTGCATCCATGTTTCTGTGCTATAACCTTTTGGATGGAATTTGATGAATATCAAAATAAATACATACTTATTGTGCATTAATTGCTTACCTCCTGGAGACAGCTTACAGAGTGTTGCATGGTTGGTTACAGATAATTTTTTTCAACTTTTATTTTAGATTTGGAGGAACATGTGCAGGTTTGTTACCTGGGTATACTGAGTGATGCTCCTGTTTGAGTTAGGAATGATCCTGTCACCCAGGTACTGAGCATAGTATGCAATAGTTTTTCAACCCTTGCTCCCTCTCCTTCCCTACTAGTCCCAAGTTTTTGTTGTTGCCATCATTATGTCTATTAGTACCCAGTTTTTAGCTCACACATATAAGTGAGAACATGCGGTATTTAGTTTTCTGTTCGTGTATTAATATGCTTAGGATAATGGCCGCCAGCTGCACCCATGTTGCTACCTAGGAGATGATTTTCTTCTTTTTTATGGCTGCATAGTATTCCATGATGTATATGTACGACGTTTTATTTATCCAGTCCACCATTGACAGGCACATAGGTTGATTCTGTGTCTTTGCTCTTGTGAATAGTGCTGTGATGAACACGTGAGGGTCACCAGAGAATTTGAGGACTGGAGTTGGGAGGAGAAGTGGAAGGGAACAACTCCAGGAAACCACCAATAAGAGCAAATTTTATTCATAAGAATGTCCTCATTTATTTTTTTTTTCCTGTTACCAGTCAATGGCTATTTATTAAAATAAGAAAAAAAAAAAGAGATGTGTTCAAAGCAGTGCACTGGATGCAGATGAAAATACAGTAGATAGCACAACAGGCGTGGTAGTGGTTCACACCTGTGATACCAGTGCTCTGAGGCCAGGAGTTCGAGGTTACAGTGAGCTCTGATTGTGCCACTGCACTCCAGCTTGGAGCTTGGGCGACATAGTGAGTCCCTGTCTCAAAGAGGGAAAAAAAAATAAAAAGAAAACGTAATCAGCTGGGTGCTATGGCTCACACCTGTAATCCTAGCACTTTGGGAGGCCGAGGTAGGCGGATCACAAGGTCAGGAGTTCGAGACCAGCCTGACCCAATACAGTGAAACCCAGTCTCTACTACAAATACAAAAATTAGCTGGGTGTGGTGGCATGCGCCTATAATCCCAGCTACTCAGGAGGCAGGAGAATCACTTGAACCTGGGAGGCAGAGGTTGCAGTGAGCCGAGACTGTGCCACTGCACTCCAGCCTGGGCGACAGAGCAAGACTCTGTCTCAAAAAAGAAAACACAATAGGCACATCCCCCTGAACACAGGGAGCTTACACTCCAGTGTAATGCTGTTCAGTGGAACTTCAGCAGTGATGGCAGTGATCTATAGGTATGTCGTACAGTATGGTAGCCAGTAGCCACATGTGGCTATTGAATGCTTGAAATGTGATTATCATAACGGAGGAATTGAATTTTTTATTTTATTTAATTTTATAATAATTTAAAGTTAAACAGTTGCATACGGCTGATGACTGCTTGGGCACTTGTAGTGGGTCAAATGAGTTCTAGTTCTAATAATCTTCATATTTAGACTGCCTCATTCAAGGTAATTGGAAAAATTTGATACTAAAATCCAGGGTCTCAGGCTCAAATAATTCCATATATTGGGAAATCACAGTCCCATCTTGGATATATTTTTGCTGTGATATTTCCCAAAGTGGGTTCCAGGGAATGCTAGTCCCATGAGATGTACTGCCAAAAAGAGTGCTATGGTTAGTAAGGTTGGGGAAGACTGCCTGCTGCCGTACCCTTCTGGAGCTGCATAAAGAATATAAGCGTATTTACAGACTCTGATAAATCACAGTGGAGAAACTGATACTTGGTAGAGATTTATTCTGGCTCAGTTTCCCAAACTTGGGGATAGCACTCTTATTCACTAATGCCTCTGAACACTTTTTGAGAAATGCTGTGCTAGGGAGATAACTGAACTTGGGCTAGGACTGTCTTAAAAACAAAAGGAAGAGGCTGGGTGCAGCAGCTCACACCTGTAATCCCAGCACTTTGGGAGGCCAAGGCAGGTGGATCACTTGAGTTCAGGAATTTGAGACCAGCCTGGCCCATGTGGTGAAACCCCAGCTCTACTAAAAATACAAAAATTAGCTGGGCATGGTCGTGGGTGCCTGTAGTCCCAGCTACTTCGGAGGCTGAGGAAGGAGAATTGCTTGAACCCAGGAGGCAGAGGTTGCTGTGAGATGAGATTGTGTCACTGCACTCCAACCTGGGCAATAGAGCAAGACTCCATCTCAAAACTAAATAATAAAATAAATAAACAAAGGAATGTTGGCTGTAGTCTCTGCTTAGGTCTTGGTTCTCCAAGAATATGAGAATTCTCCTAGATTCTAGTGGGTTAGAGATATGACAGAGTCTGGGCATAGAATTGCATTTTGAACATTTGGGCACTGAAAAAATGCTTCTTGCCAGTATCTTTATTTCAGAGAGTTTTATATACATATATTGTGTTCACCTTGGGTAGTCAGTTTCCTAAGTGTTTCTAAGTTAGCCTGTGGTCTACAGTGATCTAAGACAGCCTGAATTAATACATGCGCAAAGAGCTTGAATAGTTTGATTTTGCTTTTCGCCTGTTTAGGTTTGTAAAACTAGTATTCATGCAGCCGTTTACACCTTCTGACTCCCTTTACAAAAGCCTACAGAGTCTCCAGGGGTGGTGTTAAGGCCCCCTCATCTGCTTGGTATAAATTAAAAGCACAGTCAAATATATATCAACCCCAAATGGCATTTTAGAAATTCTAGTTAGATTGTATTATGCATCAGTTCTTAAGCTATTGTATATGTGGGTGTGTGGGTCTATGTATGCATAGATGTACCAACACAAAGAAGATATCTAAGCTTGCTAATGCCTTATTAACAAGACAATTAGGCTGGACTCAAGATTATTCATGTAATAATGCTACTCTTGCTGACCTCGGAAGTAATTTCTTGAGCCACAGAGAAGGAAACGGAGTACGCAGGCCATGGGAGGGGATCCTGCGGCATCCATTGTGCTGGTGAGCTCCATGGTCACGCCCGCTGTGGCAGGAAAAGGCTCAGAGCTGCTGGGTAGTGTATCTTCTGAGGTCCCTTTCAGTGCTAAAATTCTGTCACTCTGTGACAGCTTTATTGAGCATTTCCATTGTAGTGAAGCTGTGTTGTGCTCTACCTGAAACTAGCATCAAAGGAGAGACATGCTCAAAATACTTCAAGGTTTCAAGAGACAATGTTGATGATGAAGTTGATTTTTGGCCTTATAAGAGAGCCAGAGCTTCTTGGATGCCTTAACTTACCATTTTGTTCCAAGAGTTTAGAAAACACTGCTTGTTTCTGCCATTTGGGACTCCTTAATAACCAGTTCTTTCTCAACTTTTCCAATGTCCACTCCCAACTCCATGACTATCAATATTTTGCCTTACTTTTTTTTTTTTTTTTGAGACGGAGTCTTGCTCTGTCGCCAGTCTGGAGTGCAGTGGCACAATCTCGGCTCACTGCAACCTCCGCCTCCCAAGTTCAAGTGATTCTCCTGCCTCAGCCTCCAGTAGCTGGGACTACAGGCGCGCACCACCACGCCTAGCTAATTTTTGTAGTTTTAGTAGAGACGAGATTTCACCATGTTGGCCAGGATGGTCTCGATCTCTTGACTTTGTGACCCGCCCACCTTGGTCCCCCAAAGTGCTGGGATTACAAGTGTGAGCCACCGCACCCAGCCTTACCTTAAATTTTTTTTAAAAAAATACAAGAACTAAGGAACAACCAATACCAGCCACACCAAAAACATAACAAATGGTAAAGAGCATCAACACAATGAAAAATCTGCATCGACTAACAGGCAAAGCAGCCAACTAGCATGAAAATGGCCGGATCAAATTCACACATAACAATATTAACCCTAAATGTAAATGGACTAAATGCCCCAATCAAAAGACACAGACTGGCAAATTGGATAAAAAGCCAAAACCCATTGGTGTGCTGTATCCAGGAAACCCATCTCACGTGCAAGGATACACAAAGGCTCAAAATAAAGGGATGGAGGAAGATTTACCAAGCAAATGGAGAGCAAAAGAAAGCAGGAGTTGCAATTCTCATCTCTGATAAAATAGACTTTAAACCAACAAAGATCAAAAGAGACAAAGAA